>CM039513.1:6409396-6610658 GCA_022432975.1 Begonia masoniana | reverse complement strand
CCACAAAAGATCAAAGCATATAGAAAGAAAATATCATCTGATTAGAGAGATCGTGCAACGTGGAGACGTCGCCGTTTTGAAGATTCCAACCACTGAGAATCTTGCAGATCCCTTCACCAAGACATTGCCTGCAAAGAGTTTTGATAAACATCTTGAAGGATTAGGGATTAGAGACATGTCTCATTTGCTTTAGGGCAAGTGAGAGATTGTTGGGAATAATGTGCCCAACAAGCAAATGTTATGAACATTTTTTATTGCTGTAATTAACAAATAATTTTTATGATTAATTTTTATGTTTGCATTATTAGATATGCTTTATAAATTCAAAGAAAAATCCTTGATTATTTGTGCAATTTTAAATTTACATATATGTTGATATATGTGGGATTAAATTTAAAAAGAAATAATCATAATAGTCCATGACTTATATTTGAAGTAAAGGATCTTCAAATTAATAAAGTCATAAATACAGTTCACTTCGTTGAGAACGTATAGTCAAATCCCGACTATATATGTAGTGACATAAGTGATTGTATTTTATATAATATGATTATATAGGACTGGACCAGATGAAATTATATTGTTCTTATAATATCCGTTAAATAAAGAACAATTAATTTTATCATAATGATGGTCATATGTGTATGATCTTAATTCATTGTATTTAGTAGACTCCTATTTCATTTTAATTTATTCTTTGATTTACTCGGTATAGTTTTGTATGAGTTACATTACATAAACCTTGTATTTTGGGAATAAATTAAATGAGTAGCTGGGAATGCTAACATTGATACAATGAAATCCATAATATAAGATTCCCTTGTTTGTTAGTTCAGGGATTGAATAATTAGCGCGCAAATTCATAAATGTTATGAATTAATTATTCAATCAAGAACTAATGGTAGTCAAGGATAAAGATGTAATATGAGAGGTTAACGGATTTTATACCTAGCTCTATTACGAATCTTAATGGAGGATTAATACATATGTAATGACTATATCAATGGACATTACTTTGAGTAAATATATTCTATAGTTCTAAGAGTGCAACTCTAGGTATTTAGTGGAATTACTCTAGAGTTAATAATTGTGTTATTTAATATAAAGAGTTTATATTAATTAACAAATATTATTGGAGCTTAGAACTATAGGTCCATCGGTCCCTCTGTTATCTTATATCACTATTTAATTTCCATGTTATAAGAATAAATATATAAATGATTAATAAAGATTAATCATTTATAAACACTCATTTGAATATATTGTTATTCAAAATATATAAATAGTTTTTATATTTTGAATTCAAAATAAAATATCTCATTAGATGAAATATTTTTAAGGGATTTGAATTAGATTTGAAGAATCTCATCAGATGAGATTTGATCTTCAAATTGAAAGTTAGTTATGTAACAAACTATCAAATCAGATTTTTGAAATTTGAATATAAGTAGATCTGAAAATCTGATTATATTAGATTTGATCTACAATTGACTTATAGTTTGTTTACTATTTAAAAGTAGATCTGAAGAATCTCATAAGATGAGATTGTCTTGAAAAGTAGTTTTCATAAATATATTCTAAAAACTGTTTTTAGATTATATGATTAATTGATAAATTGATTTATTAGATAAATCAACTTCTAATCAAATTAGATTTGATTAGATAAGATTTATTTTTTAAAAATTAGTTTTTATTAAAATAAATCTAAAAATTAATTTTAAAACAGATCTATAAAAATTGTCAAAGGTTATTTGACAGAAGAACGAACCAAAAAGGACGACGGTGAACGACCGAGAAACAAATCCCTAGAGAGAAAAGGTGTGACCTTTCCGTATTCGGTTTTAGAAAATCGTTTTCTAAGATCGAAGAGAGACGTCTCATGTGTTGAGAACACGTCTCTCCACAAATATATGAGTGTGTTATTCTTGTAAGAGAGACGCCCACACGTCAGGAAATTTAAGTGTAAAGATCTTCAGAGAAGACTCGACGGTATCAAAGTCTTCGGGAAAAACACCTGATCCTGAGTTAAAGCTGTTAAGATCAGACGGGAGTATCTGAGTAAAAGCGTTACTCCAAAAAGGTATTTCCTTTTCATTATTTCCCAATCTAAATTCTAATAATTTTTCTCAATGTAAATTGTTTACATTTTGAAAAATTACATATTTCTCAAAAATAATTTCTTTTAGACTAACGATCCAACTTATGGTTTTTGTTGATTTTAAAATAGTTTTAAAGTCACAGGGTAACGCATGTCACTATTATTATGAATAATAGTGAATTCCGCCATGCGTAGGAACCTCGAAAACCAACATTAAGTTGCTATGCGAAGGGTTTATGGCGTCTTCAAGTCTCAAGTCTCCCACAATCCTCAACTCAACTTTCTTAGGATTTTTTTTAAGTACATTTATAATCGGCAAGATGACAAGAAAAACAAACTATTTCAAATAAAAGGATATTTGAAATCAGATTATTAGATAATAAGTGGTTGAATGCTAAAATAATACCTCAGATATCACACAATGAACGTGGGCAAAAAATTTACAATCTTCACAATAGTAGACGCATAATCGAGGATTTCTTATTTTCTCGCATATATCACAATAATGTTCGTCTGAATCATCTTCAACAATGTAATCCATTAGTCTCAAAGCATGAAGATGGCTTTAGTGTTTGATGGTGCAAGGCAAAGGACCACATAAAAGATGAAGATTGTAGTCACATTCCATGCATCGTAGTGAGTATGATTTAGTGAGTTTGAATTCACTCGACTCCTTAGAGACTTGGCTAGTGCTCTTAAATTCACTTGACTCTTCAGAGAATTGGCAACAAAATGTGTCGTCAGCATCACACCAGTCACAATATGATTTTTCAATTAAGCACAAAAGATGACAATGATATTTATGCTCTACAGTTGGATGATATTTATGCACTACAGTTGGTCCAAGCTCCAAAATGCATTCAATCCCAATAAAGAAAAGACATTGAATGCATCCGAAAGCAAAGCCAGCATATTTTCTGCAACAGATTTGACAAAAGTTATCAAGAAGAGGTTGTATGGTTAACACATGGCTATCATGGAGAGGGTGTTGGATCTGAAATGGAAGTTCAAGGCAAGACTGATGAAGAAAATATTCACATTTAACGCAGCCATAAATAGGAGATAATTTAGCTGTATGGCAAGCAGAGCAATTGATGTCATCTACCTCGCTAATTAGTTGTAGTGGGTGTTGATGCTTAAAATGACGAGGAATGACTGGCCAAATGGACTCATCGCTCTCCTCATATTGCATACTTGTCATTACCTCATATTGAATACTTGTCATTAGGGCACACTTAACATCCATTCGGAAGTTGCACTCCTCACAACCATAATGTGATCGCCTATCAAACCATTTATGACATGAATCACACTCAAAATCTTTACTGCCTAGCAATAACAGAGGCTTGTGAGAGTGAAATTCGTGTTTGATCTCTTCAGGTAACTGGATACATGATTGGTTGATGAAGTACAACGAGTCGATGCATGAATCTGAATCCAAATGTTGTTTGCCGCACAAAAAACATGATCTTTCTGAATTTTGGGCATCTTTGGCAGATTCAATCAAACACGATACATCCAAGTCAAAGTCACAAATTCTGCAATAATATTTCCAATTGAGATCGTATTTTCCGCAATAATCGCAGAAACCCAACTTTACCATGAGACTAAGTGCGTGTTGTGGATGCACTGCACCCCAAACGTGGGTTGAAATCTGAGCACAAGATTTGTGAAGAAAATAGTCACAGGGAGTACAACCATAGATCAAATCAGAGGATGTTTTCTTGCAGGCAAAGCAATTCAGAGGAGTATCACCATCTTTGCTACAAATTGTCAATGGGTGTTGATGAGTGAAATGTGTGATGAATTCTTTCCCTTCCGTGTCGATGTCCGACATTAATGCACATTTAACATCCAGGTCGAAATTGCAAACAGAGCATCCGAAGCGTAACTCATTTTGGAATATCTTATGGCAAGAATCGCAAGTAAATCCAGTTCCAAAGCATATTGCAAGAGGATGTGGTTGATGAAAATGATGTCGGATCTCTACTGGAAGCTGAGCACATGATTTGTGAGCATTATATTTGCAATCAACACAAGCGTAGAAAGGGTTACCGTCGAATTTTTTTTTACAAATAGAGCACCTATCTTCAAACTCGTTTCCGTCTCTCAGAAAGAAGGGATGAGGATGCCATTGTTGGAAAATCTCCATCTTTCTTCGTCAATCTCCAAGTTCAGTTCAAGTCTCTGCGAGGATTCGTCGAAGAAAATTCACAAAATACAACTGAAAAAGACAAAAAATCGGGGAAAAAATTAGAAGCATATTATCTCTCCACTGCTTTAGCTCCTACTGCCATGCGAGGTCTTCCTGAAATTGCTTTTGAGCAGCGAAGAGAGATAAAGAAAAGCAATGGGGATTCTTTTTGGAAAGAGAGAAGTGAAAAGACACTACTTGGGCCCCATCTGCCATGGGAAGTCTTCATGAATTATTAGAGGAACTATTTAATAAATTAATTAATTCTCTCTCTTGAGTGAGAGAAAGGAAAGCACGTCAGAAAGAAGGGATGAGCATGCCATTGTTGGAAAATCTCCAAAAAGACAGAAAAAATTGAGGAAAAGAGTGAAAATAGAAGAAGATAATGTCTCCACTGCTTGGGCTCCTACTGCCGATGGATTCAGTAAATTATTGGGGTTTATTTTATATGTTTATTCGAAGCTAGATATGGGTTTCCATCTCTCAACACTCAACTCTGGTTTAGCAATGCTGTGTTAGAATCAGCCGTCAAAAGTTTGGATTTTTTTCTTTTGGAGACTTGTGAAATTTTGAGGTTGTTCTTATGGCAGGAAAACAAAGAAGATTAACCCACTCAAGACAACTGATCAAATTTTGACTTTCGATGCTTCACAATTTAAAAAATTTTACCTGTAAATGAATTTAATAACTAATTACAAGTTCATGAACCAGTGATCCAAAACATCAAGGCCACCACATTAATTGCGTAATGGCTGACTTTCTCTCTTCTTTCTTTTGCAATGGCCTTCAATCCCCCATTGCAGAGCACTGAGAGATAATCATATCCATTAATCCATGTGGGTGAAATTCCTCAGGCCGCATTATTTAATAATTTTTTCATCCTCAGGTCCATTTTTTAACAATTATAACAATGCTCTAGATGGCACATGATTAAATATAGATTCAAAGTAATAAAGTCTGGAGGCATTAAGCAAAGAAAAAAATCACCAATTATACTTTAATATGTACATTAAAGGTATCCAATATAATGATAATTGTTTTTAAGCATCTATTACAACCACAATGACCATGTAGACAAACTGAGTTGTGTTTGTTAAAACTGAACACAAACGACAAAAAAGATACGAGAGTGGACAAACAGAAGTAGACGCAACAAACTTTGTAAAAGCTCCTTGGCGCTCTCACCTAAGAACCACTATGACTAAGTTTTGAAGCAGCAACCGCCACATTAGTGTATGATGGTATTTTAAGCCGGTCTAATTTATACGGAGAGCCAAGGCACCCAATACAACAGTGAGTATTGCAGCTCCCTTTGTTGAACAAAGTCGGGGAACTCCTAGTAGAAATAGAGAGTCGAGGCGCTTATTTACCAATGCCACAAACATTGTGCCATAAAATTAGATGTTTATTTTACTACATTTTGTGCATACTTAATGTACTTTGCAATTCTCAATTTTTTTTTTTAAAAAAAAGTGCAATTTTTAGAAGGTGAAGATTTTGAAGTCTTGGGTGGATTATCGTTCAAGAACGGATCATAGTTATTTAATTGAAAAACTAATTCTTTCTTATTTTCTCAATTATTTTTCACTTTTGTATTTTCTACTAGTTTTGTTAATTTTTTAGTCATTGTTTTGATTTTATCAATAGTATGAACTAATTTTATTTTCTAGGATTCAATGAAAACCGTATATGTGTTGTTTGTGCTTTTCAATAGTATGAACTAATTGAATTGTGATGTTTGATTTGTTTGTGCTTTTGTAAAGTTAATGCCTTTAATTGATGGAACGCCAATTTAGGACAACATTGTAGCACTTCTTTAGGATTTTTGAAATTTTGCAAAGTGGCTATCGCGTTGAGACATAGTCGGTATTTTTTTTAACATGAGTGTTGTATGCATCCTCTCGACTTTCGAAGCTCTTTTTAATGAGTGCCATAGAGTTTTAATAAGCGCTCTAGTGTTGCCGATTGCTGAAATATTATTTTTTCTCTCGCAACTTGATTTTGCACTTCAATATATTTATCAATCGTGTCTTGGTAAAAATATATCAAAAACAACTCGAAAAAAAACATTAAAAATTCTCAAAAATCACAAAAACTCATGATTAAAAAAACTCAATTTATCCATGCTAGATAGAAATTTATCCAATGTCACAGCTCAGTTTTCTTCACCTCTTCATCTTCGACAAATGGCGCAATGTAATGCTAGGCACTAGTCGTCGCAGCATTGACTTATGGCCAGATCAAGTTTCTTTCTCAACACCAATCAATGTTGAAGCCAATCCAGACATGCTACAAGTCAATTTCAATGAACATAAATTATTTTTTTCCTGCAATTTTGAGTTTACAAACTCAAAATTGAAATTCTAATTAAAAATCCAAATTTTAATAAAAAAACGAGAAAAAGGGTTTAAATACAACTTACCATCATAGTCCTTGGAAAATTGTTGAAGTTAGAAGTGCCAGGATTGCATATTTGTGGTCTAGTTCATGAGAATTGCAACTACTTTTCTGCTTTCGTGTTCACTTCTCTCTCAACAGTTAGGGGTGAGCAAAAAAACCGAGAACCGAAGAACTGGATCAGAACCGACAATTTAGTTCGGTTCTGAGAAAAAAAAAAAGATTTTTTATTCTTATTGGCCAGAACCGAAAATCCCAGTCCGGTTTCGGTTCTAATGAGTCAGCTCATTTAGAACCAACCTGGACCACGTTGTTGCCCTAAGTTACAACTACAAGTATCGAGCTCGAGCTTCAGAGTTCAGAGAGTCTCTTTTCTCTTTTCATCTTCGCGAATCACCGAGGCCAATTACCGGTCGCCCTCCCCCAGTCGCTCTCGCCTTTGTCCAGTCACCGTTGCCAAATGCATGCGGTCTCCCTTGCCCAGTCTCTATTGCCCTCGCTGCTCAACCACTCGTCCGACGATTACGAAGGTAAGCTTTTTTGTCTTTGATTAGGATTTGTTTATCTCATCATCTAATCATGTGATTTTTACAGTTCTTCATCTGAGTTCGCTGTGCAGTTTTTTGTTCTTGGCGTTCGATCTTCATTGTTGGGTGGGTTCTGTTTCAATCGAGCATTTTAAACCAAATGTTTGGTTTTACCCTTTATTTTCTGTTGTTATTGATTCAATTTCGCTTAAGTTTTGGACTTTGGGGTACTCCCACAGTTTCACTGAGAGAGTGTCGAACTTGTAGTGTAAAAATTTATTTTTGATCTGTTTGTTTAGTGTATAGTTCCGAACCTGTACTGTAAAATTTTAGTTTTGATCTGACGAAAGAGAATGAACATGTAGTATAAAATTTTCGTTCATCTGTTCTGATCTGTGTAGGGTAAAAAAATTATGTAATGGGAAAATCGAAATCGGACCAAAACCGGAACAAAAATTCTGCTCGGTTCTGGTTCAATCCTCAAGAAAATTTTAAAATATACTATGCGTGCTTCTTTGATAGACTTGGCATTACGAGATGTCAAAGAAAAAACCTAGTCTAAAGCAGCATTAGAGTTACCATGTGTAAACGCACTACATTGTGATAGATAGTGAAAGTTATTTAACATAAGAAATAATTCTAATTACGACAACATTCATTATAGATAATCCAATAACAAAAAAGAGGATGACAAAAGTTAGATAAATGTACCTTTCCTTAACTGATTTTTTTGATGACATAGGTGGGTATAGGGGTGAGCATGGTCCGGTGCGGTCTGGTTCCGAGCCGAAATCGGACCGGACAGAAGGACTCAGGATTTTTTTCCCGAATCCCAGAACCGGATCGAAATTTTCGGTTTGGTCCCGGTCCAGTCCCGGTTTCTCCCACTAAATTTTTTTTTACAGTAAATTGCAATACAAAAAATTAAAATTTTCTCCAATAACAGGTGAAATTGCCTACTTCTCAAATTGGGTGGTATAATTTTTTGTTATTTTTGTATCCTATATTAAATCTTTGATTTTTTTTTTAAAAAATTATCTAATATATCATTGAGATCTAAAAAGAATAGCAATACTAAGAAAATGTAATTTAATGGTGCAAGGAATTTGTTACTTCGTGCTGCACATTGACATGAAGAATGATTTTGTGAAGTATGTTTATTTTGGTTAGTGGAGTTCTTAGTTTCATCATCAATGATCCTGCGATGGGTAATTTATGCACTTCTTTAACACCCATTTTCTTTTATCTTTTATCTTTTTTGTTTTTAGCTTAGTAATTTCAAAGATAAGAATGCTATTATATTATGTTCTTATAATCATTTCAGATGGATATTTTGTATTTAATTATAGATTTCTAAAGCTCATATCAATCTTATTTACGTCTCAAATTCATTTTTTTTTAACTATTCTTAACGGTTCATTAAAGATCAATCTAAGGTTCAAAAATGAAATTTCATTATTAGTTCATACCTGCTAATGAATAATTATGAGCTCAAATTCTTTTACGAATATATATATATATTAATTTACATTCTATAATAGAAAGTTTTATCTCTTCATGAAACTTCATTGATTCACATGTATCAGTGAAAAGTCAAGAATTTTAAACATCATGATTTTAAAAAATAATCCAACATTAATAATGATATTTGTGCACTTAGTTAATTTTTATATAATTAAAATAGAAAAAGATGAGAAAAACATTTCAGCCAAAAGATTGTCGTTGAAACTCTGAACCTTTTTCCCCTTCAGCCGAGCCTTAAATGGCTATTGAATTGAAGTTTCGGTCTGGTCTGGGATTTCGAAAAATTTTAGACCTAGCCCGAGAACCGGACCATTTTCCATGGGAGTTCTATTTTTAGGACCAAAACTGGACCGAAATCGGTGGTCCGGTCCTGCTCACCCCTAGGTGGGTAGGTAAAATATAGTCATCGGGTAACAAAGGTCAATCTCTATATATGATAAAAATAATGCAAATTGTGATCATGTTCCAAACGAGACATTAGCACGAACCCATATACAGCCGACCTAATTGCAAAAGGTAAGTGTAACATTCCAAATTAAGGAAATCAAATTATTTCCTAATTCCCAAATTAAGGAAACAAATCAAACCCTAAATTGCATTCAATAAGAAAATTCTCAATTTCAGAAAAAAATCGTTACCCAATTCAGCCCTAATTCTAAGTCAACATTCTATGAATATAGGGAAATTATATCGGAGGAAAATATTTCTTAAACTCGCCTACGAATCTGATCAAATTGTGATCAGATTCGTATCAAATTTTTAGGAAAGATTTTGGGAAAAATTATTCCCGTAATCGGGTGTTTGGCGTTGACAAGGAAATCACACCAACACCATAAAATCACTCCTCCCGATTTCTGGAAATCACAGAGAAATCGAAGAGAAAGCACTCACCTCACTGGAAATTGCCTCGCCCTAGCTCCGACCACCGTGAGCTGACAGACTCCGGCGAATGTCTCTAAGGAAGAAGAAATCGCCGTACTCGACCTCCGACCACCGTACGTTGCTCAGATTTGGCCGAAATTCTCTGAGGAAGTTTCTGCCCTACTTTGAACTCCGAGCGTTCCTCCGACGAATTTCTCCTTTTCTCGGCCGAACTACTCTTCGTGTAGGTAAATCTCTCTCTCGCGTTCGGTCTCTCGTTCTCGCTCTCTCGATTCTCACTCTCTGCCTCTCTGCTTCCCACTCTCTTGACAGAATAAAAAACGAAGGAGGTGGTTCAGATCTTTTGAATCGGCTAACAGTGAACCGAGCCAACTACAGTGAACCGAACCAGACTACTAGTCTGTTTTTAAGATTTAATTTGGACCAGTTGACCGAACCGGCCCAATTGACCGAACCGACCCAGACCCAAAATCATTCAACCAATTATTTTGGATCGTTAAGGATGCCCAAATAGATCCGAAATCCAACACTAGGATCCTATTGGTAAGGAAATTTTACCTAATAAATTCAATGATTATTTTGGAGATAATCGAAGAAGCTTAAATAATTCTTTTTTTTTTGCAGAGAAGATTTATTCAACGCTTGGGAAAAATAATTTAAAATCTTATTCCCTAATCGCTCGGAATCCAGGTAAGTGAAAATATCACGTTTTTCAACGTTTTGGCTTTGCCCCTACATCACAAAATCTATTATTTTTATTACAACTTTATGTTATATTTCTGATATTTGAGCACACGTGTTTAGATATTGACGTAGAATTGTTTAAACAAGATATAAATTGATAGGATATTTGCATGTGTATGAAAACGATGGAATTGACGAAAAGTATGGCCGACGGTTAGAACAAGTTTTAACTAGAGGTGATGATTGGAACAAGTTCCAACTAGATGTGATATTTGACCGACGGTTGGAACAAGTTCTAACTAAAGGTGGTGATTGGAACAAGTTCCAACTAGATGTGATATTTGACCGACGGTTGGAACAAGTTCTAACTAGAAGTGATGATTGGAACAAGTTCCAGCTAGATGTGATATTTGACCGAAAGTTAGAACAAGTTCTAACTAGAGGTGATGTTTAACCGAGGGTTGGAACAAGTTCTAACCAGAATGTAACTGATAAGACAGGATTTGGGAAAAATTAAATGTTGACTGCACATATTTTCGCTTACTGAGTTTTTCTCATAGTATTTAATTTTGTGATGTAGGTGAGTTTTTATCTGAGGAAGAACTAGCTGTGTTCGAGAATCCTCTAGAGGCAGGCGAGCATACAGAGGAGGATGTTGTCGTCGATTTTGAATAAAAATTTAAAGTTATGCTTTTATATCGATTTAAAAAGATATTTTATAATTAGTCGCATTTGAATTTATTTTGTTTTAAGTTTGAATAATTTATTATATTAACTGTTGGATTTCTACTAAGTATGCTATTGTTTTTAAAAGATTTTATGAAAGAAGTTTTATTTAATATTTGTTTAGCATTTAATGTTCTAAATATTTATTGATATTAATTTCAAGGTTTCCGCTTATTAAATGATTTTTGTATTTTCAATGATTTTAAATTAAGAAAATTAGGGTTTTATAATGATCCAATTTAACCTAATTTGTAAATCAATTTGGGAAAAACTTTTAGGGTTTTCAAATTGGAGAAAAATTCAAATTAAATTTTAGGGTCGTTACAGTAAGAGACTCAAAATAAGATATAGAGGAAAGAGAAAAACAACACAAGAAAAATAAACAATGAAGTTGATAACATACAGTATAAGCACTCTCAAGAAGGTCAATTATGTTGATTATTTCTTCTTTTAAAGGGTCGTATGGAAAGGATGAGTTACTAAATGGGACATCAAAAGAAGATTGTAAAAGTTCATCAATTTGAGTTGAGTTTTCCATAGACCTGACAAAAAAAGATGATTTTTAGTGATGGAAAACTCAAAAAAGATCATCTTTTTGACACATTTTTAAAAAACAAGTAATGAGAAAAATGAAACCATTTTTGAAAGCCAAAATTGTAGAGTTCATTATAATAGAACTATTTGTTGTAGTTAAAAGAGAGACTCTTGTACAATGAAAGAAAACATGAAAATTTAGAAGAGGAAAAAAATAGAGTATGTTGAAATAAAGTACCATGAAAGATTGAGATAGTCAAGTCTGTTGCTATCATGACTGGTCGACTGTCAATTATTGAAGATATTGTCTCGCATTCATTACAAACAAATTATCCCACATAGAGAGTAGAATAGAAGCCAAACTACATGAACAAGAAGATTTAATACTATTTTATAATGAAGAAAAGTCAGCAACATGTAAGAAGATATGCCTACTTTGAATCAACAAGTAAAATTTCCCTGACTTACTAGATCTCACCCCTTGTATAAACAATCTTGATAGGGTACATGACAACCACTACACCAAAAATCTCTATTTGCATACAAAGAGTAGAAAATGTAGTAAGATAACTATAAGAATGGAAAAAGGAAATACTGCGTGATATAGACAATATGAAAAACAATCCTCACCAACTAAATGTGTGTCCCAATATAGGATCCCAATTGATCAAAAGGAGCGTCAACGTAAATATTTTTGGAGTAAACCCAATTTCAAAAGTAGGGATCTCTTCACAAGTGTATGAGTATTTATCTGTCATTGATACGAGTAATCTCCAATACGAAACTCCGGATTGACTTCGGTGGCAAAAGCATTGGACACATAATAATTCTTTCATACATCAAGAGTATTTTCAAAATGTCCCATGTTGGTAGAGAACAATGTCCTTTGCACTCGGAATCCCTAAATAGATAAAACTCAATGGATGTTAATGAAAAGTACTGTCATATCAATAAGAAGAAGTTTCTGAAACTTCATGGGGGTCAATCGTCCAATTTTTGGCAATGGTTTACGAAGGACATTAACCTCCACAATCTTCGTTTTTTAGGAAATATTTCATTGATTTGTTTCCCGGCATGATGGTACAATTTTGTTTTGGCAAAATCTGACATTTATGCAAAGGAAAATTTAATTAGCAAACAAACATTCAATTGTAGTGAAGTGGGAAACTAATTATACTATCATACTTAGTTAACCTCACCGAAAGAAAAAACAAGAAAAGAATATCAGTTTATCCTCTTCTGTTCAATATAAAAATCAGAACTTAAAAAGTGAAACTCGAGCGCTGAACAACTACAACCTCTTCCTACATTACTGGCATCTAAGTTTCTAAAAATGAAGTAATTATTTCATACTTGTCATCGTCACTTTCTCCCAAACAACGTCTAACTCAATTTGGCATTTTATAAAGTTAAAATTGAATTCTGTAATCAGCAAAAAAAACACACTACTACAAAGCATGCTCCCTGGTCACTACTTCAAGCCTATAAAAAACACACACTACTACGAAGAAAAAGAAAGCAATACGAACAGCAAATCAAAGATTCATACAAACATCACTTAAAAACTCCACCACTCAGAAAATCTTACTACATAGAATCAAATCGAAAGGTTTTCAGCAATTGAGTTCATAATCTACAGAGGCGAACAGCAACTGATTCAATCCAGTTGATTCGTCAAAGAAGAAGAAGCAGAAGAAGTTGGAACAAATAAAAGAAGGTTTTATTAAGAGCAAACTCACCAAAGAAAGCAAACAGAGAGAAACCACAGATCAAATTTCTGATCGAAGAGATCTATAACAGCCACAATCTACAAAGCAAATGGAAAACACAGAGAGACCGATCAAACCCCATCGAGAGAGAAAAACAAAGACGACGAGAGAGAAAAATCATCAAATTTGAAGACTGTTAGAGAGAAAACAAAGTCGACGAGAGAAAATCATCCAATTTGAAGACTGTTAGAATAGAAATCAAAACAAGAAACCACAGACAATAAGGAATTAACTGAGAAGAAAGAATGTGATTGTAAAACCCTTCAAATTTAAGTAGTGGCAAAAATTTGAATAAATTTTTCGCGAATTTTAAGTGTAAATAATTGGGATCAATTTCGCTAATTTTACGGTAAGGATTTAGATCGTGAAACCGAACGTTAAATTAAATATAATTAATTGTAAAATAAAATAAAAAAATTAAATAAATATAAAATAAAATAATAAATAAATAAAATAAATAAAAAAAATAAAAAAAAAAGTTAAAAGATAAGGTTTCTTTTAGAAACCTTTTATCTCTGTCGACAGAACCAGAAACCAGAAAGGAGAGAGATGAGAGCAGACGACGCGAGGGAGAAAGACGCCGACGTCGGAACGACCTTCGTTCGTCGAGATCTTGGTGTCAAAACGTTCGTCTCGAAGAGTAGATCAACGTTTGTGAAGAGCGTTTTCGAAGGTAATCTCTCTTTCTCCCGATTTTTGCCCGGGAAGTTTCGGGTTTTAGGTTTTGTTAGATCTGAGTTTTTGGGGTCGATTTCTCGGCGTTTTTGGCAGGGATCGACTCGAAAAGTGATTGGAAACGCGTTGGAAACGATTTTCGGCGAAAAACAGGTTAGAAATTCGATTTTTTCGCCGCGGGTTGATCGTCGGTTGGTCGCCGGAGCTTCGTCGGCGTTCGGTGGGCGACGGTCGAGTCAACTCGACCGTGGGCTGAGTCAACTCGGGCTTTGGGCCGAGTTGACTCAGGCCCAAGGCCGAGTTGACTCTGGCCCAGGGATGAGTTGGGCCCGACTGGGTTTGGCCCAGCCCGACCCAAATTCAGGTCAGGCTGGACCCAGGCCCTTTGGTCTTCTGGGCCGGGTTCGACTTGGGTCCATCGGGCCGAGTTTGACTCGACCCATCAGGCTGGGTCAACCCAGCCCATTACGGGTCGAACCCGCCTGGTCCGACCCGATCTAGGTTTGGGCCGGGTCTAGCCCGAGCCCAGTTGGAACAGGTTGGTTCGGATCAAACCGATCCGACCCGGACCAACCCGAACTGGCTTGGTTGGACCCAAACCAGATCCGACCAATTTGGGTTCAACTTAACCCGAACCGGTCCGACCGAACCGAACCGGTCCGACCGAACCAAACCGGTCCGGTCAGTCAAAGTCAACCGTTGACTTTTGGCTGTTGACTTTGACGGCTGACTTTGACTGTTGACTTTGACCGTTGACTTTAATCGTTGCCTTGACCGTTGACTTTAACCTTTTGACCAAAAGTCAACCTGAGCTATTTGGGTCCTTTTTCGCCCCGGTTCGTAGTTTATATCGTTTCTGGATCGAATTGGACCTTAACGGGGTTCCTTCCCTGTGTTGTTTCACAGATTTAGAGGATTTTGCTGATTTGGAAGCAATTCCTGAGGAGCCACGGTTCACTGAGGATAGGAGGACTCGCCGCCGGGGTATGGGTTATTATACTTTCCGCGTTATACCTAGCCTTGCATGCACGTATATTATTTTTGGTGGGATACCACCAGTATTGACGTTGGCATTTTTACTGGCATGATTATTTTGCATATTGTGGCACGTATACTTTTTCACTGATTTATTCTGCCTATTGGATTTAGATGCCATGTTTTACTTGCCTTTGCCGACAGGCTGGATTTGAGATTTGTCATGAGATTTATCATGCTTGGCTTGCAGATGGTTTTATACATGCATTTGATATTGTTCATGCATTGGTTTTCTGCTGTGCCATTTGGAGTTGATACTGGAGGTAACCGTCTGGCACTCTTAGCTGGGCCCTTATGCTAGGAGTATCAGGGGGTTTTGCCCAGTTGTTGTAGTATTCCCCACGCTTGGTTGGATAGGGTACGCCCCCTGATAATAGGCGGAATGTAGGGTACGCCCCCTGATAATAGGCGGAATGGGCTCGGAGACTTGCTCGCCCAGTTACCTAACCTGGCCAGTGTCTGTTCGTTGCTACCCCCGGTATGATAAGTCCACTGCGTGGCCCCCTTGGGCCCAGGGTTGAGTGGTTCGTCCATCCTGGTGTGCCCTAGCGCGTGTGTCCCGATGGCCCAGGGCTGAATGGTTCGTCCCTCCTGGTGGTTGATAAATCTATTGCGTGGTCCCCTTGGGCCCAGAGTTGAGTGGTTCGTCCCTCCTGGTGTGCTCTAGCGCGTGTGTCCCGGCGGTTCAGGGCTGAGTGGTTAGTCCCTCCTGGTGGTTGACATTTTCTCTTCTCCCTATGAGGCCCTGCCTGGTGTTATCGCGGCCTTTCTATGATGGTGTGTTTCGGAGGATCCGTGAGTGACCTCCCTTTTCACTATACACCTGGATATATATTTTTATAATATCATTGTTGATGTGGGCCTATGTTCATTATATATACTTATTTATTTCTTAGCCCCATCAACTGTTTTAAATGGATAATAAGAAGAGAATTGAATAACATGTAAATTGGTTTTGGTTTTAAAAACGTGTATTGATTTTGTGAGGCATGCATCCTTAAGTGGTAGGTATAACATCCCATACTGAGTTTGTCACTCACCTCATTGACTCCCCCCTCTACAGGTAAAGGAAGAAAGGCTAGAAAGTGAGCTCTGTCGTTTAAGGATTTTCCCCAGAGTCTCACCTGTTATTTCCTGCAGCTTGTATTATGTAAGACATTCGAGATTGTACCTTACTTTGGCATGTAATTATTTTCATTTATCCTGTATTTTTATTATTGTTTGTACTCTCTTATATTTGTTGCTTCGAGGAGTCCTGGATTAATGCTAAACTTCTGCATTTAGTCTTAGGTTAGACGGTGGACCTCTCCGAGGTTGATCGTTCAACCTGGCGTTTCTGTCAGGCCTCCTCTCGGGTTGTGACAGTGATTCTTCATAACTCACGGAGAGAGGGACGCAAAACGCAAAGGGAGAGATAAAAATCACAACTTTGAAACTTTGCAATATATACAAACAGAAACGACCATGGAAGAAAGGAAAATGACCATTGAAGAAATAAGAAACGATCATTGAAGAAAGCAACGTGACCATTAAAGAAAAAAAAATTTAAAAAAAAATTTAAAAGTAATATATAAGATATTAAAAGTAACAATAAATCAGTAATATATAAATTATGAATAAAATTAATCGAATTACAACAAAACACCATTAAAGAAAAAAACTTTAAAAAAATTGAAAAAAAATTTAAAAAGAAGACCGCTTTAACATTCCTACTCTTTTATCTAGGATTGGGCATGGTCCGGTTCCAAGTTGGGACCGGACCGAGGGATTTGGGATTTTTTTCCTGAATCCCAGAACCGGTCATTTCGGAGACCGGGACAGGACCGAAAGTTTCTGCCACCAATTTATTTTTTTTATTTCAATTGCAATAAATTTGATAAACTAAATTAAGCATCCTTAAACGAGAAAGTAAATTCATTATTCAAAAACGAAATAAAATTTGAAGTCAATGAATGGAGGACCAAAATCGGAAATAAGTTACTGCATTAACACCTTCGTTGATATCAAACTCGTCGAACTCATCATCGTCTTCGAACAGGTCCATCTTTACGACTTCAGTAGCTGCCTTAGGTTCGATTTCCATTCATACGCTCAAACTATGACCTAATATGCAAGAAGCCCAAAACAAACTCACCTCGTGTTAAAAAGTAAAAGTCCACAATTTACGACTGAGGAGCAGATTGTCTACAAGAAACCAATTCGGTCAAACAGAACATCTATAAAAAAAAAAAGGGGAGATCCCCCGATCAAAAATTTTGGGACAAATTAAGAGATTAACACTAGAAGGACAAACATAATTAATCAAGAGAAAATCAAATGAAGAATGTTTATAAGCATGAAATGCGTGAATCAGAGCTATGAACTTACAAAAACGCAGAAATTCGAAGAAAGTGGGGATCGAGTGATGATGACCCTCGACTGCGCGTGCGTGAGGCAGGCAGGCAGCGCAGTGCGCAGGGGCTGAACAGCGAATGCTTGGGAGTGAGGGGGCTGACTGACGGCCGACGGGACACGGAACTCGAGAGTGAGGAGGCTGAGCGCAGGGGCTGAAGAACCTTCTTCGTTCTTCGACTTCAAGGTTCAAGCTTTCAGTTTGCACTTTAGCAGCAGCAGCAGCGCCCTAAAATTAAATACCAAATCGTAAATTAAATTACTAATTCTATTAAATTTCGGACTGGTCTGGGATTTTGGAAAAATTTAGACCTGAACCAAGAACCGGACCATTTCTCACGAGAGTTTAAATTTTAGGACCGGTCCGAACCAAAAACTGTAGATAACGGACCGAAGCCTTCACTCCGGACTAGTTCTTAGTCTTCGATCCGGTCTTGACTACTCTACTGTTTTTCTAAGAAAGATACAAGAAGTAAGGATAAATCATTAATAATCAAATTATCAATAAAATTAATCAAATTATAACAAAATAAAAATCATTCTCTATTTTTATATCAATGGATATATACAAACGACCATGGAAGAAAGAAAAATGACCATAGAAGAAATTAGAACCTACCATAGAAGAAAGCATCGTAACCTAGGGATGGGCATAGTTTGGGTCGTTTGGGTCAGTCCGGTTTCGAGATCGGAACGAAATCAGACCGAACTTTTGGAAAAAAAATTTCGACGACCAGAACCGGCCTTGGGAGGGCCTGGACCCGAACCAGGACTGAACCGAACATTTCGATCCAGTCCCCGTTTCTCCCACTTTTTTTTATTTTTTAAACAATAAAATTTCCCCTTCCTCGATTCCTCTTTCTAATTTTTGTTTTTTTGTCTCTCGTTTGGAGTTAGCCCTTTTTTTTAGTCTTTATCTTCTTTTGTTTCGAGGGAAAATACTAGAGAGAAAAACAGTCGTTGTTATCTGAAAGGGTCGATCTTTGATTTGTTGGAAAGCTTTTCGTTTGTAAATCTTCGAACCCAAAAAAAAATCATGGGTTTGCCCGTTTGAGTCGATGCTTCTGGTTGTGCTTGGGAATTCTTCTTTTCCCGACTCTCTTTGCTACTTCGTCTTCGTTTGTGTTCATTACACAATAAACAAATCAGTGAGGATAGAGACGAGCCTATGATGGAGCACGGAGACAGAGACGGAGCAGGGAGCATGGCGGAGCTTAGCGTCTTGCGAATCAGAGGACTCGTTCACCATAGGAGTCGGAAGCAGCATGCACGGGAATGAGAGTCACTCGAGAGTCCGAGTCTCGGGAGTTCTTGAATCTTCAGAGTTCAAGGGTTCAACAAAATTTCTTTTATTTTTTTTAAACCTTATGTCCAGTCCCCGTTTTTCGGAATTTCAGGCTATGGACCGAGGACTAGACCGAATCTGGTAAAAATTTTGCCTTTGAACCGAAAACCAAACCGTGGTCTAGCGATTTGGGATCAAAATCGGACCAAAATCGTCGTTCCGGTCCAGTTCTCAAGACACGGTCCGGTCCTGTCTACCCCTAAGTAACCCTTAAAGAACAAAAAATAAAATAAATTGAAAAGAGTTAAAACTAAATGACTACTTTAACATTCGTACCTTTTTATGTAAGATATGAGGAGGAAGAATAAATCAGTAATATACAAATTATGAATAAAATTAATCGAATTACAACAAAATAAAAATCATTTTCTCTTTTCAATTTTCATATTTGATGGATACGTGACTGCTTCAAAATTATTGGAAAATGGTAGCAGTTCTCTGTTTCAAATATTTTTTTTCTTAAATATATAAATTTTAAACAATTTAAATCAACAAAAATTATATGATCTTATATGTCATATTAGAATTGAGTTTTGTCAATAATTAAGTTGTAATTTGCTACAAAAATTTAAAAAAAAAAACATAATCTCAGCAAAGATCTTCCTCATGACTTCTGATTCCTCTGCTATCTTACTAACCTTGTATTGTTGTTGGCGATGCCATTTCAATTCTTCTATTTGAGTTTTCAACTCAGAAATCTTTTTCTCAATTTCCACAATCTCACAATCGAATCTGCCAATAGTAGCTTCATTCCCAAATTTCATTGCCCGAATACCGTAGTAAGATTTGAAAATCCTCTCTAGAAAAGTATCCACAAATTCTAATTCAAAACCACCTACTATTATGCCTCTTATGTAGTACACCCAAGTGAAGAGCTGTTTCTCAGTGATGTCGACAACAAAGGTTCTATGCATGTTGCTCAGCACACGACAAAGAAAATAAAGCAAAACGGACTCCACATTTTTCGAAAGTCTATAATCATAGCCAAAGTCACCGTATTTCATCAATAAAGTTCTAAAAAGAGTGGCAAAATTAGAAGTGACCTTGTAACCTTCGACTTCCATTACTGGCAGTTCACATTCATCGGATTGAATATGATATTCTGTGTATGGTTTAAAACGTTCAAATCTTTCTTTAATTTTCTGACTGATATCATCATTGTAGAAAGAAAGCTCTTCAATAAAGTTGCTGGAGTCGTCTTCGAAACTTGAATTTTGTAGTTGTATCTTCCATTCATCTCCTGCTCTTGGAAAAAGCTCTCCATCAGGAAAACAACTTCTCAATATGAACATATCATTTGCATCCAAACACTTGAGTAGATTTAGTAAAAGCTCTCCAGATAAGTTGTTATGCGAAGTGTTTATGGCATCTTCAATCAAGTCCCCCACAATCCTCAACTTAACTTTCTTAGGATTTTTCTTAAGTACATTTATAATCTGCAAGATGACAAGAAAAACAAACTATTTCAAATAAAAGGATATTTGAAATCAGATTAATAGATAATAAGTAGTTGAATGCTAAAATAATACCTCGAATATCACACAATGAACGTGAGCAAAAAATTTACAATCTTCACAATAATAGACGCATAATCGAGGATTTCTCATCTCCTCGCATATATCACAATAATGTTCGTCCGAATCATCTTCAACAATGTAGTCCACTAGTTTCAAAGCATGAAGATGGTTTTTGTGTTTGATGGTGCAAGGCAAAGGACCACATAAAAAATGAAGATTGTAGTCACATTCCATGCATCGTAGTGAATATGATCTAGTGAGCTTGAATTCACTTGACTCTTCAGAGAATTGGCAAAATATGTCGTCAGCAGTACACCGGTCACAATATGATTTTTCAATCAAGCACAAAAGATGACAATGATATTTATGCTCTATAGTTGGATGATATTTATGCACCACAGTTGGTCCAAGCTCCAAAATGCATTCAATCCCAATAAAGAAACGACATTGAATGCATCCGAAAGAAAACCCAATGGATTGTTTGCAACAGATTTGACAAAAGTTATCACGAAGAGGTTGTATGGTTAACACATGACTATCATGGAGATGGAGTTCGATCTGAATTGGAAGTTCAAGGCAAGACTGATGAAGAAAATATTCACATTTAATGCAGCCATAAATAGGAGATAACTTAGTTGTATGTCAAGCAGAGCAATCTATGTATTGTTCAAGTCAATGTGTACTCGACTACAACGCGAGAAAGACTCTGTTATTTTGAAAATTATTCGTATCCGCAGTGACCATGGAAAAGAGTTTGAAAACTCTGAGTTCTCGGATTTCTGTAAGCATTTCGGAATCGCTCATGAATTTTTGGCACCAAAGACTCCTCAACAAAACGGAGTCGTTGAACGGAAAAATCGTACATTGGCAGAGATGACACGAGTAATGCTACATGAGAGGGATGTTCCTCAAAAATTCTGGGCTGAAGCTATGAATACAGCCTGTTATACCATTAATCGGGTGTATCTCCGCGGCAAAACTTCTCTGACACCCTATGAGATATGGGAAGGTAAATCTCCGAATCTTAATTATTTTCATCCGTTTGGCAGCCTCTGCTTTGTGTTGAATGACAGGGAACATAGGGGGAAACTTGATTCCAAGAGTGATGAGGCAATCTTTCTCGGTTATGCTACAAATAGTCGTGCCTATCGGGTTTACAACAAAAGAACTCGAACTGTCATCGAATCTGCAAATGTTCAAGTGGACGACTCTCTGGACACAACTCATAATCCAAAAGATGATGCAGAACACATTTTAAATAATGAAGGCACTAGTGTTCCACCCGGTGTCACAGAGGGTGTCTCAGGCGGTGTCCCAGATCAAACAGAGACTGTTGATGAAGGAGAAGCTGATATCACACACCACAGACAACCATCTACACGTGTTCAGAAGAATCATCCTACAGTTGAGATTATTGGTGGCCTGAATGATGGTATACGAACTAGAGATAAGCCGAAATTGAATTATCGTGACATGATCCAAATGGCATGCTTTACATCAACGATCGAGCCAAAAAATGTGAAAGAAGCATTGCTAGATGAGTACTGGATAGGTGCTATGCAAGAAGAACTCAACCAATTCTCCCGAAATCAAGTTTGGGACTTAGTACCGTGTCCTCCCGATGTGAATGTTATTGGTACTAAGTGGATCTACAAAAACAAGACCGATGAGCATGGAAATATTACTCGCAACAAAGCTCGGCTAGTGGCTCAAGGGTATTCTCAAATTGAAGGGATTGACTTTGATGAAACATTTGCTCCGGTTGCTCGGCTTGAATCGATTCGGCTTTTGTTGGCTATCGCTTGTGTTATGCGGTTTAAATTATATCAAATGGATGTGAAAAGCGCGTTTCTCAATGGGTTTCTTAATGAAGAGGTTTATGTTGCTCAACCAAAGGGTTTTGACGACCCTCATCATCCCGAGTATGTGTACAAGTTGAAGAAGGCGTTATATGGACTCAAACAAGCCCCTCGTGCATGGTATGAACGACTTACACAATATTTATTAACCAAGGGATATGAGCGAGGGGGAGTAGATAAAACCCTTTTTGTCCGGCATGCCAAAGGTCAGTTTTTACTTGCTCAAATATATGTTGACGACATAGTGTTTGGCTCGGTGTCACAGGCGATGGTGGATGAGTTTGTTGCTCAAATGACCGGTGAATTCGAGATGAGTATGGTTGGAGAACTCACGTATTTTCTTGGACTTCAAATTCAGCAAGCAACGAATGGTATTTTTATCTCTCAAGCCAAATATGCCAAGACTTTATTAAAAAAATTCAATCTCGAGAATGCACATCCGCGTAGAACACCCCTTGGGACACACGAGAAAATCTCTAAAGATGAAAAGGGTATTGCTGTTGATTCACGTTTATATAGAAGCATGATTGGAAGCTTATTATATCTTACTGCCAGCCGACCAGATATCTGCTATAGCGTGGGTTTATGCGCTCGATTTCAAGCCAATCCGAAGGAGTCACACTTAGTGTCGGTTAAACGAATTTTGAAATATGTCAGTGGCACAACTGATTATGGCATCTGGTATTCTTTTGATTCTAATGCTAATCTGGTGGGTTATTGTGATGCTGACTGGGCAGGAAGTTACGATGACCGAAAAAGCACTTCGGGTGGATGTTTTTATGTTGGACACAACTTGGTGTCATGGTTTAGCAAGAAACAGAATTCTATTTCTCTATCTACAGCTGAGGTAGAGTATATAGCAGCAGGTAGCAGCTGTACGCAGCTTTTGTGGATGAAACAAATGATGAAAGACTATGGTGTCACACAGGGTGTCATGACCCTTTATTGTGATAATTTGAGCGCTATCAATATTTCGAAAAATCCGGTTCAGCATTCACGGACAAAGCATATTGATATACGACATCATTTCATTAGATCTCTTGTGGAGGACAAAATTATTAATTTGGAGCATATAGTGACCGAAAAGCAAATTGCCGATATTTTTACCAAAGCATTGGATGGCGTACGATTTGAAGAGTTGAGGTCTGCTCTAGGCCTCTGTGTTATGTAAGTCATTTTATGGCAATTATTTATCTTATATATATAAAAAAAAAAAAAAACCACGTGTTTTAGGCGACTTTCTTTATTTATTGTTGTTGGACAATCTACGGTGTTGTTACTCACCCCCCCTTGCAGCAAAGTGATTATTTTTCTTTGGAGTAACATTGCATGTGACACGAAAATCTTGGATCTTCTCATAAAAATCGGGTGATTTTTTAAGGAAATCGGAGTGCCATATTTATTGAAATTATTCGCAGACTTGTGATTTTCTATATTATATTTTGAAGCTTTATTCCTCTGATTTAAGGAAGGTGGATGGATTTTCGGATTTATTTTCCGAAATATTCACCAATTCTATGGGATTTTCCTTAATTATTGTGATTTGATTGGTTCTCATGGAAGGTGGCTGATTTAATTCAAACCAAAAAGTAGCTTCAGAACACTCTCTCTCTATTACTCCATCTTGATTTTTAATCGGCATCTAGGGTTTCCCTTCTCAACATCTCTCCGACAATGGTGTTAATCGAAGAAATTGTAGATGAGCTGCTCTCAGACAATGTTTCTTCATCTGTTGCTGAAATCAGGCCGCCGTCTGATTTAGCCATTATAGTTTTTTTACCGCCAGTAAATCCGTCGGTTACCGACAAGGAGTCCTCCAAAATTACCGATGCCATTCCTATTTCACAGGTGGATTCCTCTGGTATCAAACAGAAATTTCGAAAAGCAAGTGGGGATAGATTCAAATCTAGCTCCGTGCCGCCCAAGGCACCACGAAACTCTAAAGTTGCTACAGTCGAAACAGGAAAAAGAAAAAGGGCTGCAAAAGAAGATTCTTCCTCGGATAGTTCATGGCTGAAAGAAGCAATTCTGGAAATCGATTCTGATGATGAAGAAGTCTTCACGAAAAAGTCTCTTGAAAAACCTACAAGAAAATCTTCCAGAATTATTGCAAATCCAAAGAACTCAAAAACTCCTTCAAAGGACCCAAAATCGTCTGCACCAAAGGTCTCGTATTCCCCTAAAGCATCTAATCCATCTGCTCCAAAGCTCTCCAAGCCCTCTGGTAAGAAAGCTCAAAAAGCATCTACTGAAAAAGCACCGCATAAAAGTTCTTCACCAACCCCCAAGGATAAAAAGCAAAAGACTAGTGATATTCTTGCTTCCAGAAGCTCACCAATTTCTTCATCTGCTCGGAAAGAAGAAGGAAGTAAAAAATCAAGTAAGAAGTCTCTACGTGTTTTAAACGATGATTTTAAATCTGTTCTGCATGCTGGCCGTTGGCTAAATTTTTCTCAACGAACAATTTGGGCAGAGAGAAATATTCATGAAAGTGATTTCTCTCAATATGAGGCATTAGTCTATCACTTGGTTAGTCTGGGTTTGGAGAAGACTTTTCGAAATCTGCAACCGTTTGTTTGCAAAATTGTCTAAGAATTTTATTGTAACCTAGACTTGGATGTGAAAGATATTGGCCATCCTGATTTTGGTCGTGTCTATATGAGAGGACTTATCTTTACCTTTACCCCTTCTGTTATCAACAAGTATCTATGTTTAGAGATGGCTGATCCTGACAATTTTGTGCCGGATCTCAACAAAATTATTTTTGATGTTACTGGGGGTGTCAGACGAATCTGGCCCCATGGAAAAGATTTTCCTGCAGCACAACTATCAGTCAAATATGGAATTTTACATAAAATAGCTATGAGGAATTGGATGCCTACATCTCATGGCTCTGGGGTTAACAAGTCAATGGCAACGCTTCTGTATAAGATTGGAAATTCAATCCCTGTGGATTTTGGTAAGATGATTTTCGATTTCATAATGAAACATGAAGATGCAAAGAATACAAGGTTAGCTCTCCCATTTCCTTCTCTAATATATGGTGTTCTGTCATCTCAACATTCTATTATTAGAGACTGTGAGGTTTTGTATTCTGAAAAAGAGGAGATTCGAATTAGCTACAAACTGAGAATGGGCGAACACAAAAATGATATGGATGTTTTTGGTGAAAGAATGTTTATCTCTGAGTCTAATACCGACTCTGCTCTTTTGGCCCGTGCTGTCAAATTTTTGGGTGACATGACAAAGTCCTTTTCTAGTCAGATTTTAGAACTTGAAAAACAGAGAGCTGATACCTTCAAGTTGTTGAATGAAATTAACAAGCACAATCGTCACATGGAATCTACTGATCTACCAACCAGTGCAATGGAAGAGGCTGGTCCATCTGGTGTTCCAAACGATGTTCCAACAAGTGCAGCAGACAATATCGATACTGGGAGTTAACATCTACATATCTGACTGCTGTTCTGACTATTTTTTTTGTAGAGGATTCTATTTGCACTAATTCCTTGGTGTGGCTGCAGATTATTTCTGTCTCTTATGGTACTTCTGAATATTTTACTTCTGGTTTGACTTAATACTTGACATATATCTCCTCTGGATATTATATTTTCTGTTCTTGCTGATGCTATCTGTCTGATATCTTTGGTTATCTCTCCATGTGTTTACAATGCTGATGGCTATCTCCCTATGATGATTATTTAGTATTTATGATGATTATTTGGTGATTATGCTACTGTTATAGTAGTTGTTATTACCTTATATATATATTTGTCTTTTTATGGCAAAAATGGGGAGTATTTTGGTACTTTTTGGGGGAGTATTTTGATAATGTTTTGAAGCCATCAATCTAGGGGGAGAAAATTCAGGGGGAGTTCTTGACATTATTGATTATATTGATTTTGCCAAAAAAATGCCAAAGGGGGAGATTGTAAATGCAAGAATTTGCATAAGTGTTGGCATTTGATTTTTTGGCAATTTATTATAAAAATAATATTTTATTCATTATTGTTCAAGCGGTGATTTATGACTTGACAATCAAGAAACCGCCCAATCCGATTATGGGAAGATATTATAGATATATTAATGATGATTCTATGGAAGAGAAAAATAAGGAAACAACATTATTTGGAAAGATATTGAATAAGGTATATGCACTTGTTTTTTGGAAAAGTTCTATTTGGAAAGCCGATTTGCTGTAGATTTGGCACGATTTGCTGGGCTCTGTGTTCCCATGATTAATGGGATACTTTCCTGAATTTTTGGGCGAATATCCGAGTAGTTATAGAAACTTTCCTAAAATGTCACAAGTGATGTCACACAACCGAATTTGTTAAGATTGTGTTTCCTTATTCCATGCGGCGGTAAATCCAATTTGGTAACTGAACGAATTGAAGATATGGAAGTTACCAAGGCTATTTAAGGCTCTCGGTTCTGAGAGAGCAGATTGACGACGGAGTTTTGTTTTACGCGTGTGGAGGTTTTCTTCTTTTTTCCTAGTCGTCGGTTTTCTTTCACGCCCTACGTTTCTGCGTATGGGTTTGTGATTGGTTTGTACACTCGACCTAATCTGTGGATTTCATTGTTTTATTGAGTGTGCTGTGTGTTGCATCCGAAGACTACGATCTGGTGTTCCAGGAGGTGTCACAGGAGGCAATATTCCTTGTTCTTCATTGAAGCTCTGTCTCGGGAGGAGACAGCATCCGAACTCGTGAGGAGTTCTGTTTCTTAGACAAGGGGAGCTTGTCGTTTGTGATCGTGGGCGAGGGGATCTTGTCATAACACGGGTTTCGGGAGGAACCAACAACGAGGGGATCTTGTTGTTATCTAGATCTCGGGAGAGGTCGTTCTAAAGTCGAGGGGATCTCGCAAAAACTGTTTCGTTGAGGAAGTTAGCTAGAGGCGGCGACAAAGATAAGAGGGAGTCTTTATTTGTATAAGTCCGAGTTTTTCTTGTAACTTTGTTAACTCAAGGAAAAGTTTTTATATCAAGGAAAAGTTCTTGTAACCTCTTGTGTCATTTATTTCCGCACTTTTTATATCGTTCATCGTTACTTTAAAATCGGTGTCACACAAGGATCCTTGTGTGACATCACTGAACTGATCTTAAACTTTCAATTGGTATCAAAGCGGATCGCTTCTGTTTCTTAAGCGGGATCCGAGGGACAAGATCTTAGTTCGTGTGCGATGGACTCTATGAAAGAAGGAGGTTCTACAATGCGTCCGCCATTATTGGATGGAAGTAATTATGCGTATTGGAAGGCAAGGATGAGAGCTTTCATCAAAGCCATTGATGAGAAGGCTTGGAGATCCATTCTTACAGGTTGGAACCCGCCTACACTTACTGATAAAGATGACATTATTTCTCCTAAGCCGGAAGTAGATTGGACGACAAATGAGGATGCCTTGGCAAATAATAATTCAAAAGCTCTTAATGCTATTTTCAATGGCGTTGATCCCGTGCAATTCAAACTTATCTCAACATGTGAATCCGCAAAGAGAGCATGGGAAATTCTTCAAACTACCTATGAAGGGACATCGACGGTAAAGTTGTCTAAAATGCAAATGCTAACCACTCGTTTTGAGAATCTGAAAATGCAGGAAGAAGAGACCATTGGGGAGTTCAACTCAAAATTATGTGACATAGCTAATGAGGCTTTTGCTCTCGGAGAGGTGATTTCCGAAGAAAAGCTTGTTCGAAAAACACTACGATCTTTACCACAAAGATTTGCTTATAAAGTCACTGCCATAGAAGAAGCCAAAGATGTGTCAAAAATGAAGCTAGAGGAGTTAATGGGATCTCTCAGAACTTTCGAAATGAATATTGGAGGAGAGACCGAAAATAAAAAGGCAAAGGGAGTTGCTTTAAAATCAGAGGTACAAAATCACAGCAAGCATGATGAAGATGACTTAGAGGAATCACTAGCCCTGCTCTCGAAGAATTTCAGCAGAGTTATGAAGCGATTCGGAAGGAATACACGCGGTGTCAAGCAGGGTGTCACACACTTCAAAAATGGTTCTTCAAGCAACAAGAAGCAGAGAGAAGAAACTAATGAGTCTAATCAATCTTTAAAGAATAAAGGTATTCAATGCAGAGAATGTGAAGGATTCGGGCACATACAAGCAGAATGTGCTAACACCTTGAAGAAAAAGAAGAATTCTTTGAATGCAACCTGGAGTGAGGATGAGTCTGAAAACGAAGATGAATTTCAGAGCAATCATGTAGCGCTTGCTGGAAAGATAGAATGTGAAGAAAATGGCAGTGTTATACAGGGTGTCACAGACGGATTTTCTAGTAATAGTGATGAAGATGAAGAACCAGTCACAGAAGAAGATCTTATTGGAGAATATAAGTTTCTGCATGAGAAATGGACCGAGCTTGTTCAAGTGAATCAGCTTCTACACGCACAGATTAGAAATTTGAAGGATGAGAAGAACAATCTTCAAAATGTTATTGATGATTTGGAGACAAAGCTGAAAGCAAGTCAGGATGTATCTAATGATCTAACCAATGAGATAAGCCTCATGAAGAAGAATGTCAAAATGCTGAATTCGGGTTCTTCTAATCTCGATGATATTTTAAATGTCGGCAAATCAAGCGTAAATCGGTTTGGACTGGGATTCAAAGGAACCGAGAGCCTTAAATAGCCTTGGTAACTTCCATATCTTCAATTCGTTCAGTTACCAAATTGGATTTACCGCCGCATGGAATAAGGAAACACAATCTTAACAAATTCGGTTGTGTGACATCACTTGTGACATTTTAGGAAAGTTTCTATAACTACTCGGATATTCGCCCAAAAATTCAGGAAAGCATCCCATTATGGGAACACAGAGCCCAGCAAATCGTGTCAAATCTACAGCAAATCGGCTTTCCAAATAGAACTTTTCCAAAAAACAAGTGCATATACCTTATTCAATATCTTTCCAAATAATGTTGTTTCCTTATTTTTCTCTTCCATAGAATCATCATTAATATATCTATAATATCTTCCCATAATCGGATTGGGCGGTTTCTTGATTGTCAAGTCATAAATCACCGCTTGAACAATAATGAATAAAATATTATTTTTATAATAAATTGCCAAAAAATCAAATGCCAACACTTATGCAAATTCTTGCATTTACAATCTCCCCCTTTGGCATTTTTTGGCAAAATCAATTAAATCAATTAAATCAATAATGTCAAGAACTCCCCCTGAATTTTCTCCCCCTAGATTGATGGCTTCAAAACATTATCAAAATACTCCCCCAAAAAGTACCAAAATACTCCCCCTTTTTGCCATGAAAAGACAAATATATATATAAGGTAATAACAACTACTATAACAGTAGCATAATCACCAAATAATCATCATAAATACTAAATATTCATCATAGGGAGATAGCCATCAGCATTGTAAACACATGGAGAGATAACCAAAGATATCAGACAGATAGCATCAGCAAGAACAGAAAATATAATATCCAGAGGAGATATATGTCAAGTATTAAGTCAAACCAGAAGTAAAATATTCAGAAGTACCATAAGAGACAGAAATAATCTGCAGCCACACCAAGGAATTAGTGCAAATAGAATCCTCTACAAAAAAAATAGTCAGAACAGCAGTCAGATATGTAGATGTTAACTCCCAGTATCGATATTGTCTGCTGCACTTGTTGGAACATCGTTTGGAACACCAGATGGACCAGCCTCTTCCATTGCACTGGTTGGTAGATCAGTAGATTCCATGTGACGATTGTGCTTGTTAATTTCATTCAACAACTTGAAGGTATCAGCTCTCTGTTTTTCAAGTTCTAAAATCTGACTAGAAAAGGACTTTGTCATGTCACCCAAAAATTTGACAGCACGGGCCAAAAGAGCGGAGTCGGTATTAGACTCAGAGATAAACATTCTTTCACCAAAAACATCCATATCATTTTTGTGTTCGCCCATTCTCAGTTTATAGCTGATTCGAATCTCCTCTTTTTCAGAATACAAAACCTCACAGTCTCTAATAATAGAATGTTGAGATGACAGAACACCATATATTAGAGAAGGAAATGGGAGAGCTAACCTTGTATTCTTTGCATCTTCATGTTTCATTATGAAATCGAAAATCATCTTACCAAAATCCACAGGGATTGAATTTCCAATCTTATACAGAAGCGTTGCCATTGACTTGTTAACCCCAGAGCCATGAGATGTAGGCATCCAATTCCTCATAGCTATTTTATGTAAAATTCCATATTTGACTGATAGTTGTGCTGCAGGAAAATCTTTTCCATGGGGCCAGATTCATCTGACACCCCCAGTAACATCAAAAATAATTTTGTTGAGATCCGGCACAAAATTGTCAGGATCAGCCATCTCTAAACATAGATACTTGTTGATAACAGAAGGGGTAAAGGTAAAGATAAGTCCTCTCATATAGACACAACCAAAATCAGGATGGCCAATATCTTTCACATCCAAGTCTAGGTTACAATAAAATTCTTGGACAATTTTGCAAACAAACGGTTGCAGATTTCGAAAAGTCTTCTCCAAACCCAGACTAACCAAGTGATAGACTAATGCCTCATATTGAGAGAAATCACTTTCATGAATATTTCTCTCTGCCCAAATTGTTCGTTGAGAAAAATTTAGCCAACGGCCAGCATGCAGAACAGATTTAAAATCATCGTTTAAAACACGTAGAGACTTCTTACTTGATTTTTTACTTCCTTCTTCTTTCCGAGCAGATGAAGAAATTGGTGAGCTTCTGGAAGCAAGAATATCACTAGTCTTTTGCTTTTTATCCTTGGGGGTTGGTGAAGAACTTTTATGCGGTGCTTTTTCAGTAGATGCTTTTTGAGCTTTCTTACCAGAGGGCTTGGAGAGCTTTGGAGCAGATGGATTAGATGCTTTAGGGGAATACGAGACCTTTGGTGCAGACGATTTTGGGTCCTTTGAAGGAGTTTTTGAGTTCTTTGGATTTGCAATAATTCTGGAAGATTTTCTTGTAGGTTTTTCAAGAGACTTTTTCGTGAAGACTTCTTCATCATCAGAATCGATTTCCAGAATTGCTTCTTTCAGCCATGAACTATCCGAGGAAGAATCTTCTTTTGCAGCCCTTTTTCTTTTTCCTGTTTCGACTGTAGCAACTTTAGAGTTTCGTGGTGCCTTGGGCGGCACAGAGCTAGATTTGAATCTATCCCCACTTGCTTTTCGAAATTTCTGTTTGATACCAGAGGAATCCACCTGTGAAATAGGAATGGCATCGGTAATTTTGGAGGACTCCTTGTCGGTAACCGACGGATTTACTGGCGGTAAAAAAACTATAATGGCTAAATCAGACGGCGGCCTGATTTCAGCAACAGATGAAGAAACATTGTCTGAGAGCAGCTCATCTACAATTTCTTCGATTAACACCATTGTCGGAGAGATGTTGAGAAGGGAAACCCTAGATGCCGATTAAAAATCAAGATGGAGTAATAGAAAGAGAGTGTTCTGAAGCTACTTTTTGGTTTGAATTAAATCAGCCACCTTCCATGAGAACCAATCAAATCACAATAATTAAGGAAAATCCCATAGAATTAGTGAATATTTCGGAAAATAAATCCGAAAATCCATCCACCTTCCTTAAATCAGAGGAATAAAGCTTCAAAATATAATATAGAAAATCACAAGTCTGCGAATAATTTCAATAAATATGGCACTCCGATTTCCTTAAAAAATCACCCGATTTTTATGAGAAGATCCAAGATTTTCGTGTCACATGCAATGTTACTCCAAAGAAAAATAATCACTTTGCTGCAAGGGGGGGTGAGTAACAACACCGTAGATTGTCCAACAACAATAAATAAAGAAAGTCGCCTAAAACACGTTGTTTTTTTTTTTTTTTTTTTTTTTTTATATATATAAGATAAATAATTGCCATAAAATGACTTACATAACACAGAGGCCTAGAGCAGACCTCAACTCTTCAAATCGTACGCCATCCAATGCTTTGGTAAAAATATCGGCAATTTGCTTTTCGGTCACTATATGCTCCAAATTAATAATTTTGTCCTCCACAAGAGATCTAATGAAATGATGTCGTATATCAATATGCTTTGTCCGTGAATACTGAACCGGATTTTTCGAAATATTGATAGCGCTCAAATTATCACAATAAAGGGTCATGACACCCTGTGTGACACCATAGTCTTTCATCATTTGTTTCATCCACAAAAGCTGCGTACAGCTGCTACCTGCTGCTATATACTCTGCCTCAGCTGTAGATAGAGAAATAGAATTCTGTTTCTTGCTAAACCATGACACCAAGTTGTGTCCAACATAAAAACATCCACCCGAAGTGCTTTTTCGGTCATCGTAACTTCCTGCCCAGTCAGCATCACAATAACCCACCAGATTAGCATTAGAATCAAAAGAATACCAGATGCCATAATCAGTTGTGCCACTGACATATTTCAAAATTCGTTTAACCGACACTAAGTGTGACTCCTTCGGATTGGCTTGAAATCGAGCGCATAAACCCACGCTATAGCAGATATCTGGTCGGCTGGCAGTAAGATATAATAAGCTTCCAATCATGCTTCTATATAACGTGAATCAACAGCAATACCCTTTTCATCTTTAGAGATTTTCTCGTGTGTCCCAAGGGGTGTTCTACGCGGACGTGCATTCTCGAGATTGAATTTTTTTAATAAAGTCTTGGCATATTTGGCTTGAGAGATAAAAATACCATTCGTTGCTTGCTGAATTTGAAGTCCAAGAAAATACGTGAGTTCTCCAACCATACTCATCTCGAATTCACCGGTCATTTGAGCAACAAACTCATCCACCATCGCCTGTGACACCGAGCCAAACACTATGTCGTCAACATATATTTGAGCAAGTAAAAACTGACCTTTGGCACGCCGGACAAAAAGGGTTTTATCTACTCCCCCTCGCTCATATCCCTTGGTTAATAAATATTGTGTAAGTCGTTCATACCATGCACGAGGGGCTTGTTTGAGTCCATATAACGCCTTCTTCAACTTGTACACATACTCGGGATGATGAGGGTCGTCAAAACCCTTTGGTTGAGCAACATAAACCTCTTCATTAAGAAACCCATTGAGAAACGCGCTTTTCACATCCATTTGATATAATTTAAACCGCATAACACAAGCAATAGCCAACAAAAGCCGAATCGATTCAAGCCGAGCAACCGGAGCAAATGTTTCATCAAAGTCAATCCCTTCAATTTGAGAATACCCTTGAGCCACTAGCCGAGCTTTGTTGCGAGTAATATTTCCATGCTCATCGGTCTTGTTTTTGTATTATCCACTTATTACCAATAACATCAATCGTTAGGACACTGTACTAAGTCCCAAACTTGATTTCGGGAGAGATTGGTTGGTTCTTCTTGCATAGCCCTTATCCAGTCTCATCTAGCAAGGCTTCTTTCCACCATTCTTGGCTCGATGCGTTGATGTAAACATGCCATTTGATCATGTCACATAATTCATTTCGTCTTATCTCGAGTTCGGATACCATCATTCATCCCCATAATCATCCACTGTAGGTGATTCTTCTAACACGTTTAGATGTTGTCTGGTGGTTTGGTGAATCATTTCGCCTTCATCAACATCTCTGTTTGATCGGGACACCAGCCTTAGAAGGACACCCCTCTGTGACAACCGGTTGTGAAAATTAGCTTCCCTTTACGAACTTCTCACAAGCGATTTTTCCCTTTGCTGCACAGTCTTTGAGCCTGAACTTTCACCTTTGCATCCATTCCAAACCGATTTAAAACGCTTTTATTTGCCGACATTTAAAATATCATCGAGATTAGAAGAACCCGAATTCAGCATTTTGACATTCTTCTTCATGAGGCTTATCTCATTGGTTAGATCATTAGATACATCCTGACTTGCTTTCAGCTTTGTCTCCAAATCATCAATAACATTTTGAAGATTGTTCTTCTCATCCTTCAAATTTCTAATCTGTGCGTGTAGAAGCTGATTCACTTGAACAAGCTCGGTCCATTTCTCATGCAGAAACTTATATTCTCCAATAAGATCTTCTTCTGTGACTGGTTCTTCATCTTCATCACTATTACTAGAAAATCCGTCTGTGACACCCTGTATAACACTGCCATTTTCTTCACATTCTATCTTTCCAGCAAGCGCTACATGATTGCTCTGAAATTCATCTTCGTTTTCAGACTCATCCTCACTCCAGGTTGCATTCAAAGAATTCTTCTTTTTCTTCAAGGTGTTAGCACATTCTGCTTGTATGTGCTCGAATCCTTCACATTCTCTGCATTGAATACCTTTATTCTTTAAAGATTGATTAGACTCATTAGTTTCTTCTCTCTGCTTCTTGTTGCTTGAAGAACCATTTTTGAAGTGTGTGACACCCTGCTTGACACCGCGTGTATTCCTTCCGAATCGCTTCATAACTCTGCTGAAATTCTTCGAGAGCAGGGCTAGTGATTCCTCCAAGTCATCTTCATCATGCTTGCTGTGATTTTGTACCTCTGATTTTAAAGCAACTCCCTTTGCCTTTTTATTTTCGGTCTCTCCTCCAATATTCATTTCAAAAGTTCTGAGAGATCCCATTAACTCCTCTAGCTTCATTTTTGACACATCTTTGGCTTCTTCTATGGCAGTGACTTTATAAGCAAATCTTTGTGGTAAAGATCGTAGTGTTTTTCGAACAAGCTTTTCTTCGGAAATCACCTCTCCGAGAGCAAAAGCCTCATTAGCTATGTCACATAATTTTGAGTTGAACTCCCCAATGGTCTCTTCTTCCTGCATTTTCAGATTCTCAAAACGAGTGGTTAGCATTTGCATTTTAGACAACTTTACCGTCGATGTCCCTTCATAGGTAGTTTGAAGAATTTCTCATGCTCTCTTTGCGGATTCACATGTTGAGATAAGTTTGAATTGCACGGGATCAACGCCATTGAAAATAGCATTAAGAGCTTTTGAATTATTATTTGCCAAGGCATCCTCATTTGTCGTCCAATCTACTTCCGGCTTAGGAGAAATAATGCCATCTTTATCAGTAAGTGTAGGCGGGTTCCAACCAGTAAGAATGGATCTCCAAGCCTTCTCATCAATGGCTTTGATGAAAGCTCTCATCCTTGCCTTCCAATACGCATAATTACTTCCATCCAATAATGGCGGACGCATTGTAGAACCTCCTTCTTTCATAGAGTCCATCGCACACGAACTAAGATCTTGTCCCTCGGATCCCGCTTAAGAAACAGAAGCGATCCGCTCTGATACCAATTGAAAGTTTAAGATCAGTTCAGTGATGTCACACAAGGATCCTTGTGTGACACCGATTTTAAAGTAACGATGAACGATATAAAAAGTGCGGAAATAAATGACACAAGAGGTTACAAGAACTTTTCCTTGATATAAAAACTTTTCCTTGAGTTAACAAAGTTACAAGAAAAACTCGGACTTATACAAATAAAGACTCCCTCTTATCTTTGTCGCCGCCTCTAGCTAACTTCCTCAACGAAACAGTTTTTGCGAGATCCCCTCGACTTTAGAACGACCTCTCCCGAGATCTAGATAACAACAAGATCCCCTCGTTGTTGGTTCCTCCCGAAACCCGTGTTATGACAAGATCCCCTCGCCCACGATCACAAACGACAAGCTCCCCTTGTCTAAGAAACAGAACTCCTCACGAGTTCGGATGCTGTCTCCTCCCGAGACAGAGCTTCAATGAAGAACAAGGAATATTGCCTCCTGTGACACCTCCTGGAACACCAGATCGTAGTCTTCGGATGCAACACACAGCACACTCAATAAAACAATGAAATCCACAGATTAGGTCGAGTGTACAAACCAATCACAAACCCATACGCAGAAACGTAGGGCGTGAAAGAAAACCGACGGCTCGGAAAAAAGAAGAAAACCTCCACACGCGTAAAACAAAACTCCGTCGTCAATCTGCTCTCTCAGAACCGAGAGCCTTAAATAGCCTTGGTAACTTCCATATCTTCAATTCGTTCAGTTACCAAATTGGATTTACCGCCGCATGGAATAAGGAAACACAATCTTAACAAGTTCGGTTGTGTGACATCACTTGTGACATTTTAGGAAAGTTTCTATAACTACTCGGATATTCGCCCAAAAATTCAGGAAAGCATCCCATTAATCATGGGAACACAGAGCCCAGCAAATCGTGCCAAATCTACAGCAAATCGGCTTTCCAAATAGAACTTTTCCAAAAAACAAGTGCATATACCTTATTCAATATCTTTCCAAATAATGTTGTTTCCTTATTTTTCTCTTCCATAGAATCATCATTAATATATCTATAATATCTTCCCATAATCGGATTGGGCGGTTTCTTGATTGTCAAGTCATAAATCACCGCTTGAACAATAATGAATAAAATATTATTTTTATAATAAATTGCCAAAAAATCAAATGCCAACACTTATGCAAATTCTTGCATTTACAATCTACCTCGCAGATTAGTTGTAGTGGATGTTGATGCTTAAAATGATGAGGAATGACTGGCCAACTGGACTCATCGCTCTCCTCATATTGAATGCTTGGCATTAGAGCACACTTAATATCCATTCGGAAGTTGCACTCCTCACAACCATAATGTGATCGCCTATCAAACCATTTATGACATGAATCACACTCAAAATCTTTCGCGCCTAGCAATAACAGAGGCTTGTGAGAGTGAAATTCGTGTTTGATCTCTTCAGGCAACTGGATACATGATTGGTTGATCAAGTACAACGAGTCGACGCATGAATCTGAATCCAAATGTTGTTTGCCGCACAAAAAACATGATCTTTCTGAATTTTGAGCATCTTTGGCGGATTCAATCAAACACAATACATCCAAGTGAAATTCACAAATGCTGCAAAAATATTTCCAAGTGTTATCATAAAGTCTGCAATAATTGCAGCTACCGAACCTTACCACAAGACTAAGCACGTGTTCTGGATGCATTGCGTGCAAAACGTGGGTTGAAATCTGAGCACAAGATTTGTGAAGAAAATAGTCACAGGGAGTGCAACCGTAGATCAAATCAGAGGATGTTTTCTTGCAGGCAAAGCAATTTAGAGGATTATCACCATCTTTGCTTCAAATTGTCAATGAGTGTTGATGAGTGAAATGTGTGATGAATTCTTTCCCTTCCGTGTCGATGTCCGTCATTAATGCACATTTTACATCCAGGTCGAAATCGCAATCAGAGCATCGGAAGCGTAACTCATTTCCGAATCTCTTATGGCAAGAATCACAAGCAAATCCACCTCCAAAACATAATCCAAGAAGATGTGGTGGATGAAAATGATGTTGGATCTGTACTGGAAGCTGAGCACATGATTTGTGAACATAATATTTGCAATCAACACAAGCATAGAAAGGGTTACCGTCGAATTCTTTTTTACAAATAGAGCAGTCATCTTCAAACTCGGCTTCGTCGCTCAGAAAGAGGGGATGAGCATGCCATGGATGGCAAGTCTCCATGTTTCTTCGTCAATCTCCAAGTTCAGTCCAAGTCTCTGCGAGGATTCGTCGAAGGAAATTCACAAAATACAACTGAAAAAGACAAAAAAATTGGGGAAAAAAGTAGAAGAAGATTATCTCTCCACTGCTTGGGCTCCTACTGCCATGGGAGGTCTTCCTGAAATTGCTTTTGAGCAGCGAAGGGAGATAAAGAAAAGCAATGGGGATTCTTTTTGGAAAGAGAGAAGAAATGGAAAAGACACTAGTTGGGCCCCATCTGCCATGTGAAGTCTTCCTGAATTATTATTTTTAGCTTGAGTGAGAGAAAGGAAAGCACATCAGAAAGAAGGGATGAGCATGCCATTGTTGGAAAATCTCCAAAAAGACAGACAAAATTGGGGAAAAGAGTGAAAATAGAAGAAGATAATATCTCCACTGCTTGGGCTCCTATTGCGATGTGGGGTCTTCATTAAATTGGGGGGCTCTTCTTGGAAAGAGAGAAGTAATGGAGATGGACGGTCGACGGCAGATGGATTCAGTAAATTATTGGGTTTTATTTTATTTGTTTATTCGAAGCTAGATATGGGTTTCCATCTCTCAACACTCAACTCTGGGCACGCTAGATAGGGTTTCCATCTCTCAACACTCAACTCTGGTTTAGCAATGCTGTATTAGAATAATCAGTCGTCAAAAGTTTGGATTTTTTTCTTTTGGAGACTTGTGAAATTTTGAGGTTGTTCTTATGGCAGGAAAACAAAGAAGATTAATCTACTCAAGACAACTGATCAAATTTTGACTTCCCATCTTACCAGCACAATTTTCTCTCTTCTTTCTTTTGCAATGGCCTTCAATCGCCATTGCAGAGCACCGAGAGATAATCATATCCATTAATCCATGTGGGTGAAATTCCTCAGGCCTCATTATTTAATAATTTTTTCATCCTCGGGTCCATTTTTTAACAATTATAACAATGCTCTAGAAGGCACTTGATTAGATATAGATTCAAAGTAATAAAGTCCGGAGGCATTAAGAAAAGGGTAAATTCCAAAAATCACCTTGAACTATGCAAAATTCTCGAAAAAACCCTCCGACTTTAAGTCTTCCCAGTCAAAACCTCAAACTACAAAAAATTATAAAAAAAACCCCTAGGGAGGGGCCGAATTGTGATTCGGGGGGCCGCACTGTTCATGCGGCCCCCGCATGAACAGTAACAGGGGGCCGCATGAACAGTAACGGGGGGCCGCATTTTGTAGGCAGCTCCCCTACTCTATAATTATTCTTCATTATTTTTAAATAATTTTAAAAAATATCAAATTATATTCAATTCACTTAAAATTTTTACCACATATTCATCACATCATGGGAAGATAATGTAAAAAGTTTCGTGATTTGTTTAAATTGTTTATGATTTAATATAATTTTTTATAAAATAATGTCATTAAAATTACAATATATCGCACAAGTGTTATAAAATCACGAAACTTTTTACATTATCTTGCCATGATGTAATGCAAATGTGGTAAAAATTTCAAATAAATTGAATATGATTTGGTATTTTTTAAAAAATTAAATCTTCATTTCTTCTTCAGACTTCAATTTGAGACTTTAAACGATATATTTTGAGCCCGAAAAAGGCTGTCATGGGTTGTACCCAATTAATGTGTGTAGATCTCTGAGCGAGATTCAATTTGATATTTTTTCAGCTGCAATCGAATACCCGTAGTAAAAGTTATGGCCCTTCGAAGTTGAAGAAATCACTAATTTGTAAAAAAATTCATTAATTTGTATAAAAAAGTTAAAAAATCACGAAACTTTTTATATTACATTTCCATAATGTAATGAATATATGGTAAAAAGTTCAATTGAATTGAATATGATTTAGTATTTTTTTATTAATTTATAAATAAAAAATAAAAAAATGCCCCCCGCATATAAATTAATATTTTTTTATTAAAATTGAAATTTTTACCATATATTCATTACATTATGAAAATGTAATATAAAAAGTTTCGTGATTTTTTAACATTTTTATACAAATTAATGAATTGTTTTACAAATTAGTGACTTCTTCAACTTCAAAGGACCATAATTTTTGCTACAGGTATTTGATTGCAGCTGAAAAAATATCAAATTGAATCTCGCTCAGAGATCTACACGCATTGATTGGGTACAACCCATGACAACCTTTTTCGGGCTCAAAATATATCGTTTAAAGCCTCAAATTGAAGTCTGAAGAAGAAATGAAGATTTAATTTTTTTAAAAATACCAAATCATATTCAATTTATTTGAAATTTTTACCACATGTTCATTACATCATGGCAAGATAATGTAAAAAGTTTCGTGATTTTATAACACTTGTGCAATATATTGTAATTTTAATGACATTATTTTATAAAAAATTATATTAAATCATAAACAATTTAAACAAATCACGAAACTTTTTACATTATCTTCCCATGATATGATGAATATGTGGTAAAAATTTTAAGTGAATTGAATATAATTTGGTATTTTTTAAAAATAATGAAGAATAATTATAGAGTAGGGGAGCTGCATACAAAATGCAGCCCTCCGTTACTGTTCATGCGGCCCCCCGTTACTGTTCATGCGGGGGGCCGCATGAACAGTGCGGCCCCCCGGATTCCGTATAATTTCGGATTCGGGGGGCTATCGGGGGGCTGTCGGCCCCCCTAATTACAATTCGGCCTCCCGAATCACAATTCGGCCCCCCGCCAGGGGTTTTTTTGATAATTTTTTATAGTTTAAGGTTTTGACCGGGAAGACTTAAAGTCGGAGGATTTTTTCGAGAATTTCGCATAGTTCAAGGTGATTTTTGGAATTTACCCTTAAGAAAAATACAAAAGGGAAAAAGAACAATTATTGCTGATGGGTTCAAATAAATACATTCTAAAAAAAATCACCAATTATACTTGAATATGTACATTAAAGGTATCCAATATAATGATAATTGTTTTTAAGCATCTATTACAACCACAATGACTATGTAGACAAACTGAGTTGTGTTTGTTAAAACTGAACACAAACGACAAAAAAGATACGAGAGTGGACAAACAGAAGTAGACGCAACAAACTTTGTAAAAGCTCCTTGGCGCTCTCACCTAAGAACCACTATGACTAAGTTTTGAAGCAGCAACCGCCACATTAGTGTTTGATGGTATATTAATGTAGCACCCGGTTCCATTAAACCCAATTTAATTCGTCAATTAAGATGTGCAAATATGGATTAGGTTAATGAATGGATATGCAAGGGCACTATGGTAAATTAAAAACTTATTAGTGGATAACCTATTTAAAACGAATTTATTGAGCTTAGCCGCCACCATTCATTCTTGCTCTCGGTTTTCAGCTCAAACCAGCAGACTTCCCAGGCGATTCCCTTCCCAGAGTCCGTTCGACGAGCTAGGTAAGTTCCTACCTCGATTTTTCTGACTTGGTAACTAAGGAAGATTGTATGGGGAAGTGTTAGATATGTATTTTGGGAACTCATCAGGAAAGTGAGTAGATACGGGTTTAGCATAGAATCAGTAATGCTTGGCGATCAGAACTCCCAACTATTCCCTTAGGTTTTCTGAATGCCTTAGAATGAGGTTTAGTACAGGTTGACTAAATGTTCTGTTTATGTTCTAGGTGAGAAAGATCCCGAAGAAAGCTCCTAACCGAGCACTCGCCAAGAAGCCAGGTAAGTAGAGTTTGTTTGTGCCTTCGGGCCTACATCACAAAACAGTAGGGTTTATGTATGTTTGTATGTTTAATTCCAGTTGTCATGCATCATGTTTTGAAAGACTACAAAAATGTATTTTCATGGTGAGTGTGAGCAGGATGATCAGAACAACTGTTAAGGGGGATTAATCCGCCCCTTAACTGAGAACAGAGGATTGAGGTTTTGGGAAAAGTGATCCACCTCCCAATCCTACAGGGGAATCAGACCAGCTAACTGTTAAGGGAACTAATCCGCCCCTTAATTGAGATCAGAGGATGTATGCTTTGGGGGATGACTGATCCACTCTCCCATCGTACAGAGGGATCAACAGAGCACGATTATGAATACAACAGAGAGGAGAAAGTAGAAACAGCATGTCTAGGAGATTTATGTTTCAGTAATTCATTTCATTCATTGCTTTACTTGCTTAGCATTAGGCTAATAGATGAGTTTTGTGATGTAGGTGAAGAAGTTACTGAAGGTATGTTTACCGACCAACATGAGGACTAGGCTGGTTGGAGGAGCATTTTCAGGCATCGGTTTGGTCATCTGTTGAGGCGGTTTAATCCATGGCTGCAGGTGTTGAGTTGGGAGTAACTAGTTCAGTTTAGATGTTTCCTTTTCTGAAAATTTTATGATAGTAGTGTTTTCTTTTCAAAACTTTGAATACATTCTGAGAGTCGTTGATATTAGTGTTCTGTTGGGTTTTGAAAACATTGTTTTTACTGAATTTGGGAAGGTCAGTGATTTGGTTTGTTTCTGGATGTTTAGTTTTGTCGTTCTGCCTATCGGAAGGTGCCTTCAGTAAAGTCGTTGGATGAGAGATAGAGAACATCCGGCTGACGTCATCGGCAGGTGCTAGTCGCAAAACCTGTAGTTTTGTCTATCGGCAGATGGAAATCTATCGGTAGATGAAATTTTGTTGACTCCATCGGCAGATGAAGTTATGTTGACTTCATCGGCAGATGTAGTGTGTATTTTAATCTTATCGGAAGGAGTCGTAATGTCGTTGTCGGTAGATGTTGCGAGCTTGTCTATCGGCAGATGGAAATCTATCGGTAGATGAAGTTATGTTGACTCCATCGGCAAATGAAGTTATGTTGACTTCATCAGTAGATGTAGTTGTGTTGGCTTGTCGGTAGATGGTGGTGAGTTGTTTGTACACGTCATCGGTAGAAACCTCCTAATTCTTAATTCTGCTTCTTTCGTTGACTTTGTCGTCGGCAGATGTGTTCGACTTCAGCAACTTCACGGGCATTCCGCGTTTTTTTAGCTTTATGTCTTTTAGCCAATTACTCTTAACACTTCCAACAGTCATTTTAAAATGTTTTCACAAGTCACTTAGCTTCATTGATGTCCAATTGATTTTCCGCTGCAAGTTTTAAAATATATTTAGTTTTAGAAAAAGTCAAATTTTGGCTGTCGAGCGAAACTTTAAATTTAGCTTCAAGACGTCATGGTTCGGTTCAGCGTTATGAGTAGCAAACTGGGTTCAGATAACTCGGGGCGTTACAATTAAGCCGGTCTAATTTATACGGAGAGCCAAGGCACCCAATACAACAGTGAGTATTGCAGCTCCCTTTGTTGAACAAAGTCGGGGAACTCCTAGTAGAAATAGAGAGTCGAGGCGCTTATTTACCAATGCCACAAACATTGTGCCATAAAATTAGATGTTTCAAAATTTGTTGATCTTATTTTACTACATTTTGTGCATACTTAATGTACTTTGCAATTCTCAATTTTTTTTTTTTAAAAAGTGCAATTTTTAGAAGGTGAAGATTTTGAAGTCTTGGGTAGATTATCGTTCGAGAACGGATCGTAGTAATTTAATTGAAAGACTGATTCTTTCTTATTTTCTCAATTATTTTTCACTTTTGTATTTTCTACTAGTTTTGTTAATTTTTTAGTCATTGTTTTGATTTTATCAATAGTATGAACTAATTTTATTTTTTAGGATTCGATGAAAACCGTGTATGTGTTGTTTGTGCTTTTCAATAGTATGAACTAATTGAATTGTGATGTTTGATTTGTTTGTTCTTTTGTAAAGTTAATGCCTTTAATTGATGGAACGCCAATTTAGGACAACATTGTAGCACTTCTTTAGGATTTTTGAAATTTTGCACAGTTGCTATCGCGTTGAGACATAGTCGGTATTTTTTTTAACATGAGTGTTGTATGCATCCTCTCGACTTTCGAAGCTCTTTTTAATGAGTGCCATAGAGTTTTAATAAGCGCTCTAGTGTTGCCGATTGCTGAAATATTATTTTTTCTCTCGCGACTTGATTTTGCACTTCAATATATTTATCAATCATGTCTTCGTAAAAATATATAAAAAAACAACTCGAAAAAAAACATTAAAAATTCTCAAAAATCACAAAAACTCATGAATAAAAAAGCTCAATTTATCCATGCTAGATAGAAATTTATCCAATGTCACAGCTCAGTTTTCTTCACCTCTTCAGCTTCGACAAATGGCAATGTAATGCTAGGCACTAGTCGTCGCAGTATTGACTTATGGCCAGATCAAGTTTCTTTCTCAACACCAATCAATGTTGAAGCCAATCCAGACATGCTACAAGTCAATTTCAATGTACATAATTGATTTTTTTTCAGCAATTTTGAGTTTACAAACTCAAAATTGAAATTCTAATTAAAAATCCAAATTTTAATAAAAAAAACGAGAAAAAGGGTTTAAATACAACTTACCATCATAGTCCTTGGAAAATTGTTGAAGTTAGAAGTGCCAGGATTGCATATTTGTGGTCTAGTTCATGAGAATTGCAAATACTTTTCTGCTTTCGTGTTCACTTCTCTCTCAATAGTTAGGGGTGAGCAAAAAAACCGAGAACCGAAGAACTGGATCAGAACCGACAATTTAGTTCGGTTCTGAGAAAAAAAAAAGATTTTTGATTCTTATTGGCCAAAACCGAAAATCCCAGTCCGGTTTCGGTTCTAATGAGTCAGCTCATTTAGAACTGACCTGGACCACGTTGTTACCCTAAGTTACAACTACAAGTATCAGGCTCGAGCTTCAAAGTTCAGAGAGTCTCTTTTCTCTTTTCATTTTCGCGAATCGCCAAGGCCAATTATCGGTCGCCCCGCCCTTGTCCAGTCACCGTTGCCAAAAGCTTGCGGTCTCCCTCGCCCAGTCTCTCAACCACTCGTCCGACAATTACGAAGGTAAGCTTTTTTGTCTTTGATTAGGATTTATTTATCTCTTCATCTAATCATGTGATTTTTACAGTTCTTCATCTGAGTTCGCTGTGCAGTTTTTTGTTCTTAGCGTTTGATCTTCACTGTTGGGTTGGTTCTGTTTCAATCGAGTATTTCAAACCAAAGGTTTGGTTCTGCTCTTTCTATTTTATGTTGTTATTGATTCAATTTCGCTTAAGTTTTGGACTTTGGGGTACTCCTACGGCTTCACTGAGAGAGTGTCGAACCTGTAGTGTAAAAATTTATTTATAATCTGTTTGTTTAGTGTATAGTTCCGAACTTGTACTGTAAAATTTTAGTTTTGATCTGACGAAAGAGAATGAACATGTAGTATAACATTTTCGTTCATCTGTTCTGATCTGTTTAGGGTAAAAAAAATTTGTAATGGGAAAATCGAAATCAGAATCGAAATTCTGCTCCGGTTCTGATCCAATCCTCAAGAAAATTTTAAAATATACTATGCGTACTTCTTTGATAGACATAGGCATTACGAGATGTCAAAGAAAAAACCTTGTCTAAAGCAGCATTAGAGTTACCATGTGTAAACGCACTACATTGTGATAGATAGTAAAAGTTATTTAACATAAGAAATAATTCTAATTACAACAACATTCATTATAGATAATCCAATAACAAAAAAGAGGTTGACAAAAGTTAGATAAATGTACATTTCCTTAACTGATTTTTTTGATGACATAGGTGGGTATAGGGGTGAGCATGGTCCGGTGCGGTCTGGTTCTGAGCCGAAATCGGACCGGACCGAAGGACTTGGGATTTTTGTCCTGAATCCCAGAACTGGACCAAAATTTTAGGTTTGGTCCCGGTTTCCCCCACCAATTTTTTTTTACAGTAAATTGCAATACAAAAAATTAAAATTTCCTCCAAGGACAGGTGAAATTGCCTACTTCTCAAATTGGGTGGTATAATTTTTTGTTATTTTTGTATCCTATATTAAATCTTTGATTTTTTTTTTTTTAAAATTATCTACTGTATCATTGAGATCTAAAAAGAATAGCAATACTAAGAAAATGTAATTTAATGGTGCAAGGAATTTGTTACTTCGTGCTGTACATTGACATGAAGAATGATTTTGTGAAGTATGTTTATTTTGGTTAGTGGAGTTCTTAGTTTCATCATCAATGATCCTGCAATGGGTAATTTATGCACTTCTTTAGCACCCATTTTCCTTTATCTTTTATCTTTTTTGTTTTTAGCTTAGTAATTTCAAAGATAAGAATGCTATTATATTCTTTTTTTTTATAATCATTTCAGATGGATATTTTGTATTTAGTTATAGATTTCTAAAGCTCATATCAATCTTATTTACATTTCAAATTCATTTTTTTTAACTATTCTTAACGGTTCATTAAAGATCAATCTAAGGTTCAAAAATGAAATTACATTATTAGTTCACACCTGCTAATGAATAATTATGAGCTCAATTTCTTTTACGAATATATATATATATATTAATTTACATTCTATAATAGAAAGTTTTATCTCTTCATGAAACTTCATTGATTCACATGTATCAGCGAAAAGTCAAGAATTTTAAACATCATGATTTTAAAAAATAATCCAACGTTAATAATGATATTTGTGCACTTAGTTAATTTTTATATAATCAAAATAGAAAAAGATGAGAAAAACATTTCAGCCAAAAGATTGTCGTTGAAACTCTAACTAAAACTCTGAACCTTTTTCCCCTTCAGTCGAGCCTTAAATAGCTATTGAATTAAAGTTTCGATCTGGTCTGAGATTTCGAAAAATTTTAGACCTGGACCGAGAATCGGACCATTTTCCATGGGAGTTCTATTTTTAGGACCAAAACCGGACCGAAATCGGTGGTACGGTCTGGTTCTCAGTCCTTGGTCCGGTCCTGCTCACCCCTAGGTGGGTAGGTAAAATATAGTCATCGGGTACCAAAGGTCAATCTCTATATATGATAAAAATAATGCAAATTGTTACAAATCCAAAAACTGATGAAGAACATCTTTAGGAAATAAGCTGAGTGGAAGAGAAAAAACAAACTATGCATAGAAGGAAGGAAAAATATTTACGTGAGGGAATAGATTTGGCAATTGACTGCATTGAAGACTTTTTTATAAACATTTTTTTGTTTGAAGATCTCATAAGCACTCAAACAGATGATTGGGCCTTTGCCTGATAAAGAGCAACATATAACTGTCCATAAGAAAAAACTGGTTCTGGCAAATAAACACCAACAAAATTCATTGTTTGACCTTGCACCTTATTTATAGTCACATCAAAAGAACGTCGTATAGGAAAATGCATTTGTTTGAAAGGATAAACATTCTTTTCATTTTCAAGTGGAAGAAATATACAAGGTAAGAAAACACGTCAAGTCCGTTGCTATCATGACTGGTCGACCGTCAATTACTAAAGATATTGTCTCGCATTCATTACAAACAAATTATCCCCACATAGAGTGTAGAATAGAAGCCAAACTACAAGAACAATAAAGTTTAATGCTATTTTACAATGAAGAAAAGTCAGAAATATGTAAGAAGAATTAACAAGTAGAATTTCTCTGACTTGCTAGATCCCGCCCCTTGTATAAACAATCTTGATAGGGTAAATGACAACCTGTCACGCCCCGAATTATTCTATTACCCGGTTCACTACTCATAATGCTGAACAGAACTAAGACAATCTGGGAAGATTTTAAAACTTCACTCAACGGTCAAAATTTGACATTTATTTAAAAAAAATGAAATTTACAGCGGAAAATCATTTGTGTAAAACAGGGTTAAAACAAAACACTAAAACAATATTTATATAACAATTAAAATAATAGAAACAATCGACTAAAAGAACCGAGGGCATAAAGGTGTTAAATATTTAAATGTCTTAAATTTGAACACATCTTCCGTCAAATAGTCTCAGCGGTAGAAGTAGAAACAGAAGACATCTTCCACTAAATAGTTTTAGCGGTAGAAGCAGAAACAGAATACATTTTTCGCTAAATAGTCTCAGCGGTAGAAGCAGAAACATAAGACATCTTCCGGTTTCAAACATCTACCGATCGCTAAATAGTCTCAACGGTAGAAGCAAAAACAGAAAACATCTTCCGATTTCGAACATCCACCGATCACCTCTGCCGAACGACATCTGCCAATCGACATCTGCCGATCACATCTGCCGAACGACAACATCACAACACATTAACCATTACACTCTAAACATGTGACGACCCTAATACTGTACCCAATTTTCTCGTATTATTTTTTTTTATCTTTATACTTAAAACTCTAAACCTAGCGTTTTAGCAGAAATAAAACTTTTAAAGTCGGATTCGAAATCGAAATTGAAATCGATGAAGTCTATGTTTATAAATCATTTAACTGAACTTAAAACAATTAAAATAAAACAGTTAAAAAAAACAATTAAAAACCATTTTAGAGAATCAGCCAAAAAGGTAGGGCAGAAGGGACATTTGTCCCTCAAATACCAGGGGCGATCGATCGCCCAAAACAGGCGATCGATCGCCTGACACCAAAATAGGAGGGGCGAACGATCGCCCCTCACGAAGGGCGAACGATCGCCCTTCCTTCAAACCTTCGCCGATCGATCGCCCTTCCTTCAAACCTTCGCCGATCGTTCGCCCTCCCAGGCGAACGATCGGCACATGCTCTGGAATTTCTTCCAGAGCGTGCCAAAGAGGGCCGATCGATCGCCCTCCCTGGCGATCGATCGGCACACTCCCTGGAAATTGAATTTTTCCAGGGAGTTGCCTCTATTCCTCTCTTCCCTTCTTTCTTCTCTCCCTGCATAAACACTACCCTCAACAACATTTTTCCTCTACACTTCAATACCATAAAACACTATAACATCCTATAATTAAACCCACTCAAACATATCATAAAACCCTAATTAACTCAAGACAAACTTTACGAAATCCAACCGCGTGGATCCGTTTAAAACTATACTTTTCCTCCTGTCTTAAATCAATAACAATTCCAATAAAAACTCCCAAAAAGCAATTTATAAAACAGATTTCCAAAAACGTTTAAAACTTCAAACCTATCCACTATCAGAACCAAACACCCTAAAATGTCTCTATACAACCATTAGCCCGACAATTCCCAAAAATCCTTAAAACACCTAACCATGAGTCCCACGGGTCAAAATACGCCTCGACTGCGTCAACACACTCCCGCGACCATCCTCCGTCAACTGCATCACTCCTCAGGTGGAGGGATTTCGTCCTCACCTATGTCGAAGTCACCTACACCATACAGACACTTATGAGATAAAAATCTCAGCAAGCTCTCGTAAATGTAAATACATGCTGTGCATATGAGTTCATAAATCATGCAGCATTTTCTTTGTCTTTACTCTGTGGGTGTCACCGAGATCTCATCCCCATAACCGGAGAGAGCACATCCAGCGGTCGGACTACTCTTTCCAGCTAGAGGAGGGGGATACACGCTTACAACACATACAGCCGTGCCTGAGCCCCACCTCACATGACCTGTAACTATATGAGTACATAATAGATGCGGTATTGTGACAGACCCCTTCATGCCTACACAATAGATCAATAGCCCCTCTCCAGGCCGCATCGCCATTTCCTTTAAAACATTGTTCGGAAATTCATTTTCTATGCATAATTTAAAACTGTGATGCGTGAACAGGTAATAGCATATTTTAAACACACAACATACGTACCATCAAGACAACTAAAGCTATTAAAAACATATTCTATAAAAGGACTAAACCTAACTACCCAACCAAGGCATTCAAACAAAACGTCACCAAAACTCCTCGAGACTATCTCGACGTACGGTGTAGGCCAATCGGCCAGATAAGATCACGAAAACTTATCTCGTGTCCATTGCAGCTCAAGCTCCGTCCACGAGCGTTGTTCACCTAAGCAATTTCACTCAAATTGTCGTTAAAACGAGCTTAAACAATTAAATGTCCAAATTAACAAAACCTTATCTAAAGAAATTTCCTAAAGCTTTAATCCAATTCATTGAGCTATTTCATCGAGTCATACACGCTCGGCACCTCAAATCCTAAATTACGAATTTTTTCCCTAAATCTCGAATTTTCACAAAATCTATCATTCGTCCTAAATCAATTAAATTCGTCCAATAACGCTCAATACGTTCTATACATTCGTAAACTACAACAACCTATCAAATTCGAACCCTAAATCTCGATTTCTAACAAAACCCTAAACGAACCCTAACGCTAAACTTCGTGGAAACTGAAGATTTACACTTTAAAACCATAGATTTATACCTAGGGTTGCGAGAGGAGGAGAAAACACGGAGAACGGAGGAAGAACGGAGGTCGGAACGTTGAGTCGCCGTGAGAGAATAGGGAGAATGCTCTCTGGAATTTTAGGCAGCCGAGAAGAAATGAGGAAGAAGAAGAAGTTTAAGTTATTTTATAATATTGGTTTGGCAAATTACTATTTTGCCCTTCCTTTGATTTTCTATTTGTTTCGTCCTTTGTTTCGTTAATTAACTAGCTATTCGTTTTCACCAAATTTCCTTATGTCACCAATAAGTTCAACTTATTATTTGGGATTTATTAAAACTGTCCGCTCGCAAATCGGACCCGTTTACTATTTTTACTAAAATGTCTTTTATATTACGAGAAACGTAATTACTCGAAATATATCGTTATTACTCCGAAAATTCTCGTAATTTTCTTAAAATCTTTATTAATTATTAGGATCGCAATAACGCTTTCTTTTTGCAAAATGGACATAATTTAACATATTTACAAAAAATACCATTTACATTTAAAATAACAATATTCCGTACAGCCGGGTATTACAAAACAAATAAACAACTCTGACTACTAAAAGAACTTATAAAACTGTAATCATTCAAAACAACTTGACTCTATGAAATGCTCAAAATCCAGTAAGAACCACAGCTAAAATCAACAATGTATCACTATCAGAGTAACTAAAGAAAAAAAAACATAACAGAAATATTAAAACAACCACTGTCATAAAAATTCTCAGCACACTTCGCCAAAACATCTATCCATTTAGACTTCTCATACTGACATTAGTTAAACCGCTTCATCAGTGTACCAAACCGCGGCATAGATGTGCTCCATCAACTTCACCTATCCTTCTGTAAACTCAGAGAAATCACCTGTTGAAACCTCAGCACCTACATCACAGAATTCATCTATTAGCCTAATACTAAATAAGTAGAATAAATATGAAATGAAATGCTAAACTCATAAATCCTAATCATGCAGTTTCTACTTTCACATCTCAGTTGCATTTGTGTTCGTTCTCTGATCTGATCCCTCTGTTCGATGGGAAGTGGATCAGCTTTCCTAAAGTCATACATCCTCTTACTCGATTAAGGGGCGGATTAGTTCCCTTAATAGCTGATCTAATCCCTCTATTCGATGGGAGGTGGATCAATTTTCTCAAAGTCATACATCCTCTTACTCGATTAAGAGACATATTAGTTCCCTTAATAGCTGATTTGATACAAATTCTGTTCTTGCCTTACCATGCCCTTACATGTAAATTTATTTTCGTATTCTTTCAAAACATGATGCATGACATACTGAAAACATTCAAACATGCATAAACCTACTGTTTTGTGATGTAGTCCCGAAGGCACACACATACTCTACTTACCTGGCTTCCTGGAACAGCTTGGTTGCAAACTACTTCGGGTTTTTGAGACCTAAAACCGTAGACAGAGTATTAGTTAGACCTTTGCTAAACTTCATTCTAAACTATCCAGAAATCTAAGGAAACTAGTTGAAAGCTCTGTTCTTCGAGCATTTCCAATTCATCACAAAACCCAAACTCAGCTCTTACTCACAGCATTCCTAAAACACTCATTCTACCGTAAACCAATCATCGAATGTATATCATATATTCATCCTAAATCATCAGCAAGAAGAAATCAGGGAAAAACTCACCTAAGTTGAAGAAGATTCGGAGAGAAAAATCGCCAAAGGAATCGGCTAAGCTGAGTTGAAAGAGGAAAGTGATGAAACAGTGGCGGCTATCCTTCACTAAACCCTCCATTTATATCACATGCTTCACAAATTACACTTGTGCCCTTGACTAACAAACTTTAACCTATTTAAATAACCAATCAAAATCACTTAATTCCTTAAAATAAAAATCACGTACCGGTTGCTACAATCTACCCTCCTTAAAAGAATTTTGTCCTCAAAATTCAGTGCTTAAACAACTCAGGATATCAGCTCATCATGTCTTGCTGGCTTTCCCAAGTTGCCTCCTCTACATTCTGATTACACCATAACACCTTCACTAGCTGAACTTCCTTGTTACGTAGCACTTTTGTTGCATTGTCCAGAATTTCCACTGGTTTCTCTTCATATGTAAGGGTAGGATGAACTTCAATGTTCTACTGTTCCACAACCTGAGTTGGATTCCGCATACATTTCTTCAGCATAGAAACATAGAACACATTATGAATTCCTTCCATAGAGACTGACAACTGTAATTGATAAGTTGTCTTCCCAATCCTCTTCAAGATTGAGAAAGGTCTGATGTATCTGGGATTCAACTTACCTCTCTTCCCAAACCTTACAACTCCTTTGAACGGTGAAACTTTAAAAAACACTTCATCACCAACTTCAAACTCTAATTCTCTACGTCTTCTATCGGCATAGCTTTTCTGCCGGCTTTGAGCTGACAAGATCTGTTGTCGGATAAGAGCAATCTTCTCCACTGTCTGTTGCACAATGTCAGGACCAATCAATCGTACTTCTCCAACTTCATCTCAGTACAATGGAGATCTGCACCTTCGTCTATATAATGCTTCGTATGGTGTCATGCCTATTGTTGCCTGAAAACTGTTGTTATAAGAGAACTCCACCAATGATAAATACTTACTCAAAGAACCCTGAAATTCTAATTCACATGCACGAAGCATATCCTCCAATGTTTGAATAGTCCTCTTGGATTGTCCATTTGTTTGAGGGTGAAAAGCTGTACTAAAGTTGAACTGTGTACCCATAGCCTTATGTAAACTCTTCCAAAACTTAGATGTAAATCTATAATCTCGGTCTGAAACTATAGGGATTGGAACTCCATGCAATCTAACAATCTCATGCACATACAATTCAGCGAGTTGATCCATCGAGTATGTCATCTTTATGGGCAGGAAATGAGCAGATTTGGTTAGACGATCAACTATCACCCAAATTGCATCATGTCCCATTGCTGTTCTAGGCAATCCCACAACAAAGTCCATCGTTATTTGTTCACATTTTCATTCGGAAACTAGTAAGGGTTGTAATTGTAACACCCCTAATACTGTACCCAATTTACCCATATTATTTTTCATTTTCTTTTATACTTAGCGTTTATGCGGAAAACATTTGAAAACTATTGAAATTCAATTTAAATAAAACCTTGAAAACCATTAAAGCTATTTAATTAAAACTATATTTAAGATAATTTATATTTCAAACAATAGGGAGGGCAGGCTTGTAATTGCCCCGCGAAGAAAAGGCAGCGATCGATCACAGAGATCGATCGCTGCAGCAGCGCCTGATCGCTGCCAGCGACAGCGCCCGATCACTGGCAGCGATCGATCAACCAGAGATCGATCGCTGGCAGCGATCGCTGCCCCAGCGATTGGTCGCTGGCGGCAATCTCTGCCCCAGCGATCAGTCGCTGCTCCCAAAGGCAGGCGCCCGCGCCCAGTCGCCGCACCTCCTCCTGTTTCTTTCTTTCCTATCTTTTTACACTTGTGCTCTCTGGAATCCGAAATTCCAGAGAGCAATTCACTTTAATCTTTCATGCATTTTCCACCCCTGCTCTCTAGAATCCAAAATTTCAGAGGGCAACACAACCACTAAATACACCATTGAAACATACTCTATACTCGTGAACAGTTTTTCTACAAATAAATGGCGTGGATATGTTTAAAACTATACTAATCCTCTTGTTCAAAATAACCAAATCAATTCCAAAAAGACTTTACAAACGGTTTATAAAAGAAGGTTTTTCCAAAACGTTGCAAACCGTCCAACAATTATCTATCGACTGATCAGTTCCAAACATCCTAGAATAGTCTATCAAGTCCACCTACGGCCCATAACATCCTAAAACCCTCAAAACACATACATACGTCCCCACGGGTCGGTAAAGCATCGACTGCGCAGCACGCCACTGCAAGCCATCCTCCGTCAACCGAGTCATTCCTCAGGTGGAGGGATCTCATCCTCACCTGGCTCGATGTCACCTAAGACGTCACCTACACCATAATACACGCTATGAGATAAAAACCTCAGTAAGCTCTACATAAATGCAAATGCGTGGTCATGCATGCTCAATGCTATGAAAACAGTCCATGTCAGTTCATATATCAGTACGTGTCAGTCTATGGTTATCGGAAACGCTCGACAGATAGATAGGGCACGTCCAGCGGTTAGACAGCCCACACCATCTGAAGGGAGGAAAACCCGCTCACCACAGAACGCCAGGTCTGAACCTCATCCCCGATAACCCCATGTCATGGTTGTTTACTGTGATACTTTACTTGCCTTTATGATGCATGTTCTTTTCATGAAATCCATGCTTAAATTCATTTTCATGTCGTTTTTAAAACCATGATGCATGAACAGTTCAATATAGACGTAAAGTAAACAATCAACATATATACCATCAAGGACTACAAAAGCATAACCTATAACCTATAAAAAGACTAAACCTAACTACCCATCAAAGGAATTTAAATCAAACAATCCACTAAAATCCTCGACGCGACATCGACATACGGTGTAGGCCAATCGGCCAGAGTAAGTCACGAGAACTTACCTTGAGCGCACAGATTCTCGAGCTTCGTCCAAGAGAGTCGTTCACCTAAGCAATTCACAGCGTTTATCGTTAAAACGAATTTAAACTTCTAAACGTCCAAATTAAACAAAATCCTTAACTAAGGAATTCCCTAAAACTCTAATCCAATTTATTGAGCTATTTCATCGAGAAATTTACGCTCGGAATCCTAAATCCCAAATTACGAGTTTTCCCTAAAATCTCGAAATTTCACAAATTCTAACATTTTTCTTAAATCAATCAGATTCGTCCATTAACGTCCAATACGTTCAATATATACTTAAACTACGATAACTTATTGATTTTGAACCCTAAATCTCGATTTTTAATAAAACCTAAACGGAAACCCTAACGTTAAACTGGTCCGAAAACTGAAAACTAACGCTATAGAATCATAGATTCATACCTAGGATTGCGATTGGAGGAGAAATCACGAAGAACGGAAGTCGATCGGAGGTCGGAACGGAGGAGAATCGCTCGCGGCCGAGAGAGAAAGCTCTCTGTCGTTTTCGCGAAACAGAGAAGAAGAGAGAAAGTGAGGGAGCGAAGAAAGAATTGTGATTTTATAAAATTGATTTGGCAGATTACCATTTTGCCCTTACGCTATTTTTATATTCATTTCGTCCTTCGTTTCGTAATTCGGTTAACTGTTCGGTTTCTCTAACGTTTCTTATTTCACCAATAAGTCTAACTTATTGTTCGGGATATATTAAAACTGTCCGTTCGCAAATCGGACCTCGTTTACTATTTTTACTAAAACGTCCTTCATATTTCGAGAAACTTAATTATTCGAAATATAGCGTTATAATTCCGAAAAATCCCGTAAATTCCTTAAAATTCCTATTATTCGTTAGGATCGCAATGACGCTTTCTTTTCGTAAAACGGACCTGATTTGACATATTTACCAAAAATGTCACGTTTCATTAAAATATGAATATAATATATTAAATTTAAAATCCGTACAAGCTGGATATTACAGTAATGTTCCTGCAGGTCTCTGATGTTCAACTTTATTGGCAAATCAAACACGATCCAATGTACTCTGCCACACTTTTTTTCATATTTGGCCACCAATAATGTTGTTTAAGGTCTCTGTACATTTTTGTACTTCCAGGATGAACAGATAATCTAGAAGAATGAGCTTCCGAAAGGATCTCATTTCGAAGTTCTTCATTTGTCGGAACAAACCATCTATTCCGAAACTTGAGAATTCCATTAATAGAATAGTTGAAATCTAATTTATCAGAAGAATCCATGCTTAACTTGTACTTATTGCATTCAGCATCATTCAACTAAACTTCCTTTATTCTCTCCAAAATAGTAGGCCTCAAGGATATGGCAGAAAGCATGGCTGACACGCTGGACACAGCTTCCAGGTTAAATCTTTGGAATTCTGTCTCTAAGGCTAACGGTATGTCAAGAATCAGTGTCGAGGCTGATGTTGTCACTCTACTCAATGCATCAACCACTACATTTGCCTTGTCGGGGTGGTATTTGATCTCAAAATCGTAATCCTTGACAAACTCTAACCATCGTCGTTGCCTCATGTTTAGCTCTTTTTGTGTGAAAATATATTTCAGACTTTTATGATCTGAGAATATTTCACAAGATTGTCCATACAAGTAATGCCTCCAAATCTTCAACGCAAAAACTACCGCAGCTAGTTCCAAATCATGTGTAGGATAATTCTTCTTATGTGTTTTCAGCTGTCTAGAAGCATAAACTATTACCTTTCCATCTTGCATCAAGACACAGTCAAGTCCAACTTTGGAAGCATCACAATAAATGCTAAACTTTCCATTCTCAACAAGGAGTGTTAGTATTGGGGCATTGGTCAGTCTCTATTTCAAGGTTTGAAAACTAAACTCACATTCATCAGTCCATATGTACTTCATGTTTTTCTTTGTTAACCGAGTAAGGGGTGTGACAATCTTCGAGAATCCTTCAATAAACTTCTTGTAATATCCTGCTAATCCAAGGAAACTCCGAATATCTGAAGCACTCATCAGTTGGGGCCACTCCTTAACTGCTTGAACCTTGGCTGGATCGACAGATATCCCATCTCCCGAGATAACGTGACCCAAAAAGTGAACTTGGTCCAACCAAAACTCACACTTGGAAAACTTGACATAAAGTTGGTGCTGCTTAAGTACTCCTAATACCAAGTTCAAGTGTTTTGCATGCTCATCCTTAGTACGTGAATAGATTAAAATATCATCAATAAACACTATGACAAATTTATCTAGATACTCGTGAAACACTCTATTCATGAGATCCATGAAAGCTGCTGGTGCGTTTGTTAATCCAAAAGACATAACCAAAAACTCATAATGTCTATATCTTGTGCGAAAGGCTGTCTTAGGAATATCTTCAGATTTGACTTTCAATTGGTAGTAACCGAATCTAAGGTCAATCTTAGAGAAGACTCGCGCACCATTAAGTTGGTCGAATAGATCATCAATCCTTGGTAATGGATACTTGTTCTTGATAGTTAATTTGTTCAATTCCCGATAATCAACATACATACGCAATGATCTATCCTTCTTCTTAACAAAAAGAACAGGTGCACCCCACGGTGAATAACTCGGGCGTATGAATCCTTTTTCCAACAGTTCTTCCAACTGTTTCTTTAACTACCTAAGTTCTATTGGTGCTAATCTGTAAGGATTTTTAGATACAGGCTCCGCGCCTGGGTAAACATCTACAACAAACTCGATTTCTCTATCTGGCGGCAAGCCAAGAAGGTCATCTAGGAATACTTCTGGGAAGTCTTGGATAACTAAGACATTTCGAGGACTCGATTTTCCTACAACCTGTGTGTCTATAGCACTGGTCAAAAAGCATAAATACTCCCTGCATGGAGAAGGTCTAGCATCGATAAGGGCAATAACAGACATTTCCTTACACTTCTTCGAAGCTTGGAAAGTATGTTTCAAACCACTAGGGGGTTGAAAACTAACTATTCCAGTCCTACAATCGATTGTGGCATAATACTTAAACAACCAGTCCATTCCTAGGATTACATCAAATCTCATTATCTCCATGATAATGAGATCAGCAGGCAGATTCACGTTTCTCACTGACACCACACCATTAAGCATTACTCGACTAGAGCGCATGCATTCTCCAGAGGGTAACGTGACATTAAACACATGTTCAGTTGGCGTAGGCTGTACATCTAACTTAACAGCAAATGCAGACGCTATAAAAAAATATGTTGCACCAGAATCTATTAAAGTGAAAGCAGGCATAGAGTTGATCAATATAGTACCTGACACTACCGCGGGCTGATCATCATCACCCGACTCCATCATGGAGAATATCCTCGGCTTTATCTTAGTAGGGCCACTCTTAAAAGCTGGACAGTCCCTGTTAACATGACCAACCTTATTACAGTTGTAGCATCGGATGACCCTGGGTTTCGGGCAATCCCTGAACGTGTGTCCAACTTCTTCACAGTTGAAACACTTTCCCGACCCAAATCTGCACTCTCCTGGGTGATTCTTCAAACATATCGGGCATTGGGGAAACTTCCTAACATTCTGTACTTTCTTTCCTGCTCCCTAACTACCCTGGCCTTCACTAGGTCTCTTCATCCCACTCTGTTGGTGTGGCTGAATAAACTTTCGTGGGGTTTCTCTTGCTCCAGTACACTTCATTTCTGCTTCTTCTACTTCCAATGTCGTGGACACAACTTCACCGTAAGACAAACCTTTAATACTCGAAAACTTGACTCCTTTTTAAATCTCTGGCTTCAGTCCATGCACAAATTTGAATACCTTATCCTCATTCATGTGAACAAGATGTCCAACAAACCTGGACAGGGACTCAAACTGTCTATTGTACTCAGACACGGACCCCGTCTGCTTCAAGTTCAGGAATTCCACCTTCTTCGCAGTCTGGACGGTGCTGTTAAAGTATTTCTCATAGAAGGTTTCCTTGAATTGTAACCAAGACATTGCCAGAACATCAGTGGTGGTCTCCATGGTTTCCCACCAAAGTTGAGCATCCCCAGCCAAATGGAACGTTGCCAAAGTGACTTTGTCTCCTTCTCCAATGTTGGCACATTTGAACATACTCTCAATCTTCCTAAGCCATCCCTCAGCAACAACCGGATTGGATGACTGTCCATCAAACGTGGGCGGTTGTAATCTCCGGAATCTGTCTCCCAATTGTTCATTGTTGGAACACGAGTTGGCACTCCCTTGCACATCTCGGTTCAGAAGCAGTCCCAATTGTTCAGACTGCTGATGTACCAAAATTGTCAGCTCCCTAATCACATTAGGATCCTCCTCACTTCTCAAATTTGGCATCTCTCTCGGTACTCTTGGTCTTCCTGGTCGTCTAGCCATTTTGCTATATTCGTGGACAAGGTTAATTACTTTCATAAATATCTAGCAACTAGGATTAACATAAACACTTACAGTTGTTGGAGTACTCCCATGCGACGATCGGCACTGATGAGTAATCTTTTGAACGGTTTAACTAAATGGCTCTGATACCAAGCTGTCACGCCCCGAATTATTCTATTACCCGGTTTGCTACTCATAACGCTGAACAGAACTAAGACAATCTGGGAAGATTTTAAAACTTCACTCAACGGTCAAAATTTGACATTTATTTAAAAAAAACGAAACTTGCAACAGAAAATCATTTGTGTAAAACATGGTTAAAACAAAATACTAAAACAATACTTATATAACAATTAAAATAATAGAAACAATCGACCAAAAGAACCGAGGGCATAAAGGTGTTAAATATTTAAATGTCTTAAATTTGAACACATCTTCCGCTAAATAGTCTCAGCGGTAGAAGCAGAAACAGAAGACATCTTCTGCCAAATAGTCTCAGCGGTAGAAGCAGAAACAGAAGATATCTTCCGCCAAATAGTGTCAGCGGTAGAAGCAGAAACAAAATACATCTTCCGCGAAATAGTCACAGCGGTAGAAGCAGAAACAGAATACATCTTCCGCTAAATAGTCTCAGCGGTAGACGCAGAAACAGAAGATATCTTCCGGTTTCAAACATCTACCGATCCCTAAATAGTCTCAACGGTAGAAGCAGAAACAGAAAACATCTTCCAATTTCGAACATCCACCGATCACCTCTATCGAACGACATCAGCCGATCGACATCTGCCGATCACATCTGCCGAACGACAACATCACAACACATTAACCATTACACTCTAAACAAATGAACAACTCTGACTACTAAAATAACTTATAAATTTTACTGTAATCATGCAAAACAACTTGACTCCATGAAATGCTCGAAATCCAGTAAGAATCACAGCTAAAATCAACAATGTATCACTATCAGAGTAACTAAAGAAAAAAAAAACATAACAAAAATATTAAAACAACCACTGTCATAAAAATTCTCAGCACACTTCGACAAAACATCTATCCATTTAGATTTCTCATACTGACATTAATTAAACCGCCTCATCAGTGTACCAAACCGCGGCATAGATGTGCTCCATCAACTTCACTTATCCTTCTGTAAACTCAGAGAAATCACCTGTTGAAATCTCAGCAACTACATCACAAAACTCATCTATTAGCCTAATGCTAAATAAGTAGAGCAAATATGAAATGAAATGCTAAACTCATAAATCCTAATCATGCAGTTTCTATTTTCACATCTCAGTTGCATTTGTGTTCGTTCTCTGATTTGATCACTCTGTTCGATGGAAAGTGGATCAGCTTTCCCAAAGTCATACATTTTCTTACTCGATTAAGAAGCGGATTAGTTCCTTTAATAACTGATCTGATCCCTCTGTTCGATGGGAGGTGGATCAATTTTCCCAAAGTCATACATCCTCTTACTCGATTAAGGGGCAGATTAGTTTCCTTAATAGCTGATCTGATACAAATTCTGTTCTTGCCTTACCATGCCCTTACATGTAAATTTATTTTCGTATTCTTTTAAAACATGATGCATGACATACTGAAAACATTCAAACATGCATAAACCTACTGTTTTGTGATGTAGTCCCGAAGGCACACACATACTCCACTTACCTGGCTTCCTGGAACAGCTTGGTTGCAAACTACTTCGGGTTTTTGAGACCTAAAACCGTAGACAGAGTATTAGTTAGATATTTGCTAAACTTCATTCTAAACTATCCAGAAATCTAAGGAAACTAGTTGGAAGCTCTGTTCCTCGAGCATTCCCGATTCATCACAAAAACCGAACTCAGAAAAAAAAAAAAAAAAAAAAAAAAAAAAAAAAAAAAAAAAAAAAAAAAAAAAAAAAAAAAAAAAAAAAAAAAAAAAAAAAAAAAAAAAAAAAAAAAAAAAAAAAAAAAAAAAAAAAAAAAAAAAAAAAAAAAAAAAAAAAAAAAAAAAAAAAAAAAAAAAAAAAAAAAAAAAAAAAAAAAAAAAAAAAAAAAAAAAAAAAAAAAAAAAAAAAAAAAAAAAAAAAAAAAAAAAAAAAAAAAAAAAAAAAAAAAAAAAAAAAAAAAAAAAAAAAAAAAAAAAAAAAAAAAAAAAAAAAAAAAAAAAAAAAAAAAAAAAAAAAAAAAAAAAAAAAAAAAAAAAAAAAAAAAAAAAAAAAAAAAAAAAAAAAAAAAAAAAAAAAAAAAAAAAAAAAAAAAAAAAAAAAAAAAAAAAAAAAAAAAAAAAAAAAAAAAAAAAAAAAAAAAAAAAAAAAAAAAAAAAAAAAAAAAAAAAAAAAAAAAAAAAAAAAAAAAAAAAAAAAAAAAAAAAAAAAAAAAAAAAAAAAAAAAAAAAAAAAAAAAAAAAAAAAAAAAAAAAAAAAAAAAAAAAAAAAAAAAAAAAAAAAAAAAAAAAAAAAAAAAAAAAAAAAAAAAAAAAAAAAAAAAAAAAAAAAAAAAAAAAAAAAAAAAAAAAAAAAAAAAAAAAAAAAAAAAAAAAAAAAAAAAAAAAAAAAAAAAAAAAAAAAAAAAAAAAAAAAAAAAAAAAAAAAAAAAAAAAAAAAAAAAAAAAAAAAAAAAAAAAAAAAAAAAAAAAAAAAAAAAAAAAAAAAAAAAAAAAAAAAAAAAAAAAAAAAAAAAAAAAAAAAAAAAAAAAAAAAAAAAAAAAAAAAAAAAAAAAAAAAAAAAAAAAAAAAAAAAAAAAAAAAAAAAAAAAAAAAAAAAAAAAAAAAAAAAAAAAAAAAAAAAAAAAAAAAAAAAAAAAAAAAAAAAAAAAAAAAAAAAAAAAAAAAAAAAAAAAAAAAAAAAAAAAAAAAAAAAAAAAAAAAAAAAAAAAAAAAAAAAAAAAAAAAAAAAAAAAAAAAAAAAAAAAAAAAAAAAAAAAAAAAAAAAAAAAAAAAAAAAAAAAAAAAAAAAAAAAAAAAAAAAAAAAAAAAAAAAAAAAAAAAAAAAAAAAAAAAAAAAAAAAAAAAAAAAAAAAAAAAAAAAAAAAAAAAAAAAAAAAAAAAAAAAAAAAAAAAAAAAAAAAAAAAAAAAAAAAAAAAAAAAAAAAAAAAAAAAAAAAAAAAAAAAAAAAAAAAAAAAAAAAAAAAAAAAAAAAAAAAAAAAAAAAAAAAAAAAAAAAAAAAAAAAAAAAAAAAAAAAAAAAAAAAAAAAAAAAAAAAAAAAAAAAAAAAAAAAAAAAAAAAAAAAAAAAAAAAAAAAAAAAAAAAAAAAAAAAAAAAAAAAAAAAAAAAAAAAAAAAAAAAAAAAAAAAAAAAAAAAAAAAAAAAAAAAAAAAAAAAAAAAAAAAAAAAAAAAAAAAAAAAAAAAAAAAAAAAAAAAACACTCACAGCATTCCTAAAACACTCATTCTACCGTAAACCAATCATCAAATGTATATCCTAAATCATCAGCAAGAAGAAATCAGGGAAGAACTCACCTAAGTTGAAGAAGATTCGGAGAAAATAATCGCCAGAGGAATCGGCTGAGCTGAGCTGAAAGAGGAAAGTGATGAAACAATGGCGGCTATCCTTCACTAAACCCTCCATTTATATCACATGCTTCACAAATTACACTTATGTCATTGACTAACAAACTTTAACCTATTTAAGCAACCAATCAAAATAACTTAATTTCTTAAAATAAAAACCACGTACCGGTTGCTACACAACCAACGCACCAAAAATCTCTATTTGCATACAAAGAGTAGAAAATGTAAGATTAACAAGCTATAAGAATGGAAAAATGAAATACTGCGTGATATAGACAATATGAAAAACAATCCTCACCAACTAAATGTCATGTCCCAATATAGGATCACAATTGATCTAAAGGCACGTGAACGTAAATATTTTTGGAGTAAACCTAATTTCGAAAGGTGGGACCTCCTCACAAGTGTACGAGTATTTATCTGTCATTGATACGGGTAATCTTTAGTACGAAACTCCATATTGACTTTGGTGACAAAAGCATTTAACACAATAATTCTTTCATACATCAAGAGTATTTTCAAAATGTCCGATGTTTGGTAGAGAACAATGTTATTTTGCACTCGGGTTCCCTAAATAGATAAAACTAAATGGATATTAATGAAAATTACCGCCAAATCAATAAGAAGTTTTTGAAACTTCGTGGGGGTCGATCGTCCAAATTTTGCCAATAGTTTACGGAGGACACGAATCTCCACAATCTTCGTTTTTTAGGAAATATTTCGTTGATTTGTTTCCCGTGCATGATGGAACAATTTTGTTTTGGCAAAAACTGACATATTTATGCAAAGGAAAATTTAATTAGCAAACAAACATTCAATTATAGTGAAGTGGGAAACTAATTATACTATCATACTCAGTTAACCTCACCGACAGAAAAAACAAGAAAAGACTATCAGTTTATCCTCTTCTGTTCAATATAAAAATCAGAACTTTAAAAGTGAAACTCGAGCGCTTAACAACTACAACCTCTTCATACATTACTGGCGTCTAAGTTTCTAAAAATGAAGTAATTATTTCATACTTGTCATCGTCACTTTCTCCCAAAAAAACGTCTAACTCAATTTGGCATTTTATAAAGTTAAAATTGAATTCTGTAATCAGCAAAAAAAACACACTACTACAAAGCATGCTCTCTGGTCACTACTTCAAGCCTATAAAAAACACACACTACTACAAAGAAAAAGAAAGCAATACGAACAGCAAATAAAAGATTCATATAAACATCACTTAAAAACTCCACCACTCAGAAAATCTTACTACATAGAATCAAATCGAAAGGTTTTCAGCCATTGAGTTCAGAATCTACAGAAGAGATCAAATTTCTGATCGAAGAGATCTATAACAGCCGCAATCTACAAAGCAAATGGAAAACACAGAGAGACCGACCAAACCCCATCGAGAGAGAAAACAAAGCCGACGAGAGAGAAAAATCATCCAATTTGAAGACTGTTAGAATAGAAATCAAAACAAGAAACCACAGACAATAAGGGATTAACTGAGAAGAAAGAATGCGATTCGCCATAACCCACCGAGAGAGGGACGCAAAACGCAAAGGGAGAGATAAAAATCACAACTTTGAAACTTTGCAATACGTACATACAAACAGAAACGACCATGGGAGAAAGGAAGATGACCAGTGAAGAAATAAGAAACGACCATAAAAGAAAGCATCGTAACCATTAAAGAACAAAAATTAAAATAAATTGGAAAGAATTAAAACTAAATGACCACTTTAACCTTCGTACCTTATTTATGTAAGGTATGAGAAGGGAGAGTAAATCAGTAATATACAAATTATGAATAAAATTAATCGAATTACAACAAAATAAAAATCATTCTCTCTTTTTATATTGATGGATACGTGACTGCTTCAAAATTATTGGAAAATGGTAGCACTTCTCTGTTTTCAAATATATTTTTTTCTTAAATATATAAATTTTAAACAATTATATGTCATATTAGAATTGAGTTTTGTCAATAATTAAGTTGTAATTTGCTACAAAAAATTTTTATAAAAAAAATACATAATCTCAAGTTTTGATGCAATACCCTTTTTTTGTCTACTTTTTTTCAAAATTTTAATCTTAAATGTAATATGCTTGAATTTAATAATTATGTAAATTAAATTATGCGGATGTCCTTATCTAAATGGCTAATCTAATGGGTATAAAATCCAATAAAATTATCTGAACAAGAGAGTTGTTTAAAGAAACTCTTTATTTTAAGAAGCCGAAAGAAATAGCTTTAGAGTTATAAGAAGTCCAAGTATAAATAATATCTACTTTATGCGTTAAACAAACATTCATGTTCAAAAAATATGATTGAAAAGCAGTGAAAAAGAAAATAGAATGTGCTTAATTTACAAAATACCCTCGCTTGCTTTACACCATTTTAGTTCCTTGGCCTCAGTGAAGATCTCCCTCATGACTTCTGATTCCTCTGCTATCTTACTAACCCTGTATTGTTGGCGATGTCGTTTCAATTCCAATTCTTCTATTTGAGTTTTCAACTCAGAAATCTTTTTCTTAACTTTCACAATCTCACAATTCAATCTGCCAGTAGCTTCATCCTCAAATTTCATTGCCCGAAGACCGAAGTAAGATCTTGTAATCCTATATAGAAAATATTCCAGAAATTCTAAATCAAAACCACCTACTATTATGCCTTCTATGTAGTACAGCCAAGTGAAGAGCTGTTTCTCAGTGATGTCGACAACAAAGGTTCTATGCATGCTGCTCAGCACGCGACAAAGAAAATAAAGCAAAACGGATTCCACATTTTTCGGAGGTCTATAATCATAGTCAAAGTCACCGTATTTCATCAATAAAGATCTACAAAGAGTGGCAAAATTAGAAGTGACCTTGTAACCTTCGACTTCCATTACTGGCAGTTCACATTCATCGGATTGAATATGATATTCTGTGTATGGTTTAAAGCGTTCTAATCTTTCTTTAATTTTCTGATTGATATCATCATTGTAGAAAAAAAGCTCTTCAATAAGGTTGCTGGTGTCTTCTTTGAAACTTGAATTTTGCAGTGGCATCTTCCATTCATCTCCTTCTCTTGGAAAAAGCTCTCCATCAGGAAAACAACGTCTCAATATTAACATATCATTTGCATCCAAACACTTGAGTAGATCTAGTAAAAGCTCTCCAGATAAGTTGTTATGCGACGGGGGATTTTTCTTAAGTACATTTATAATCTGCAAGATGACAAGAAAAACAAACTATTTCAAATAAAATGATATTTGAAATCAGATTAATAGATAATAAGTAGTTGAATGCTAAAATAATACCTCGAATATCACACAATGAACGTGAGCAAAAAATTTACAATCTTCACAATAGTAGACGCATAATCGAGGATTTCTCATCTCCTCGCATATATCACAATAATGTTCGTCCGAATCATCTTCAACAATGTAATCCACTAGTTTCAGAGCATGAAGATGGTTTTTGTGTTTGATGGTGCAAGGCAAAGGACCACATAAAAAATGAAGATTGTAGTCACATTCCATGCATCGTAGTGAGTATGATTTAGTGAGCTTGAATTCACTTGACTCTTTAGAGACTTGGCTAGTGCATTTGAATTCAATTGACTTGTCAGAGAATTGGCAAAATGTGTCGTCAGCATTACACCGGTCACAATATGATTTTTCAATCAAGCACAAAAGATGACAATGATATTTATGCTGCACAGTTGGATGATATTTATGCACTACAGTTGGTCCAAGCTCCAAAATGCATTCAATCCCAATAAAGAAAAGACATTGAATGCATCCGAAAGCAAAGCCAGCATATTTTCTGCAACAGATTTGACAAAAGTTATCACGAAGAGGTTGTATGGTTAACACATGGCTATCATGGAGAGGGTGTTTGATCTGAATTGGAAGTTCAAGGCAAGACTGATGAAGAAAATATTCACATTTAATGCAGCCATAAATAGGAGATAACTTAGTTGTATGGCAAGCAGAGCAATTGATGTCATCTACCTCGCTAATTAGTTGTAGTGGGTGTTGATGCTTAAAATGATGAGGAATGACTGGCCAAATGGACTCATCGCTCTCCTCATATTGAATACTTGTCATTAGGGCACACTTAACATCCATTCCGAAGTTGCACTCCTCACAACCATAATGTGGTTTCCTGTTGAACCATTTATGACATGAATCACACTCAAAATCTTTCGCGCCTAGCAATAAAAGAGGCTTGTGAGAGTGAAATTCGTGTTCGATCGCTTCAGGCAACTGGATACATGATTTGTTGATGAAGTACAACGAGTCGACGCATGAATCTGAATCCAAATGTTGTTTGCCGCACAAAAAACATGATCTTTCTGAATTTTGAACATCTTTGGCGGATTCAATCAAACACGATACATCCCAGCACAATTCACAAATGCTGCAATAATATTTCCAAGTGTAATTGTATACTTTGCAATAATTGCAGTCAGCCAACTTTACCACAAGACTAAGCGCGTGTTTTGGATGCCTTGCGTGCAAAACGTGGGTTGAAATCTGAGCACAAGATTTGTGAAGAAAATAGTCACAAGGAGTGCAACCGAAGATCAAATCAGAGGATGTTTTCATGCAGGCAAAGCAATTTAGAGGATTATCACCATATTTGCTGCAAATTGTCAATGGGTGTTGATGAGTGAAATGTGTGATGAATTCTTTCCCTTCCGTGTCGATGTCCGTCATTAATGCACATTTTACATCCAGGTCGAAATCGCAATCAGAGCATCTGAAGCCTAACTCATCGTTGAATATCTTATGGCAAGAATCACAAGCAAATCTAGTTCCAAAACATAATGCAAGAGGGTGTTGTGGATGAAAATGATGTTGGATCTTTACTGGAAGCTGAGCACATGATTTGTGAACATAATATTTGCAATCAACACAAGCATAGAAAGGGTTACCGTCCAATTTGTTTTTACAAATAGAGCAGTCATCTTCAAACTTGGCTTCATCGCTCAGAAAGAGGGTATGATCATGCCATGGATAGCGAATCTCCATGTTTCTTCGTCAATCTCCAAGTTCAGTCCAAGTCTCAGCGAGGAATTCTCGTAAGAAATTAACAAAATAATACTCAAACAGACAGAAAGATATTGGGGAATGAAGCCTAAATAGAAAATGACATCTCTCCACTATTGCTTTTGGGAGGAGAGAGAAAGAAAGCATTAGGGATTCTTTTTGGAAAGAGAAAGGTAAGGGAAGAGACAATACTTAGGCCCCATCTGGCATCTGGGGTTTTCCCCAAAGTTTAAGGGATTCTTTTTGGAAAGAGAAAGGTAATGGAAGGGACAATACTTAGCCCCCATCTGCCATCTTCCCCAAAGTTTAAGGGATTCTTTTTGGAAAGAGAAAGGTAATGGAAGGGACAATACTTAGCCCCCATCTGCCATCTTCCCCAAAGTTTAAGGGATTCTTTTTGGAAAGAGAAAGGTAATGGAAGGGACAATACTTAGCCCCCATCTGCCATCTTCCCCAAAGTTTAAGGGATTCTTTTTGGAAAGAGAAAGGTAATGGAAGGGACAATACTTAGCCCCCATCTGCCATCTTCCCCAAAGTTTAAGGGATTCTTTTTGGAAAGAGAAAGGTAATGGAAGGGACAATACTTAGCCCCCATCTGCCATCTTCCCCAAAGTTTAAGGGATTCTTTTTGGAAAGAGAAAGGTAATGGAAGGGACAATACTTAGCCCCCATCTGCCATCTTCCCCAAAGTTTAAGGGATTCTTTTTGGAAAGAGAAAGGTAATGGAAGGGACAATACTTAGCCCCCATCTGCCATCTTCCCCAAAGTTTAAGGGATTCTTTTTGGAAAGAGAAAGGTAATGGAAGGGACAATACTTAGCCCCCATCTGCCATCTTCCCCAAAGTTTAAGGGATTCTTTTTGGAAAGAGAAAGGTAATGGAAGGGACAATACTTAGCCCCCATCTGCCATCTTCCCCAAAGTTTAAGGGATTCTTTTTGGAAAGAGAAAGGTAATGGAAGGGACAATACTTAGCCCCCATCTGCCATCTTCCCCAAAGTTTAAGGGATTCTTTTTGGAAAGAGAAAGGTAATGGAAGGGACAATACTTAGCCCCCATCTGCCATCTTCCCCAAAGTTTAAGGGATTCTTTTTGGAAAGAGAAAGGTAATGGAAGGGACAATACTTAGCCCCCATCTGCCATCTTCCCCAAAGTTTAAGGGATTCTTTTTGGAAAGAGAAAGGTAATGGAAGGGACAATACTTAGCCCCCATCTGCCATCTTCCCCAAAGTTTAAGTTATCTAAGTTATACGCAACGCAATACAATGCAATGCCAAGAGTGTCAAAAGTAAAACCCAGGCAAAGTCGAAGGAACAACCTCAAATCCAAACAGACGACGACACATTGGCATGTCAGGGCTCGAGCCATAAGCACAAAAGTGGACAAACCAGAGCAAATCGAATCACCCGAATAAATATACAGTAGCTAACACAATCCCAGCCAGTTATTTCCACACAACTTCCTTGACATCAAAAAATAGAGCAGGGCCAAGATTCACTACACAAAAATTTTACACCAAAAAAACAACAAAACCAGAGACTTAAAGGCATCCACAGCAGCAATGTCACCAGCAGTACAACCGACTCCAAACATAAAATGCGTTTAAGGTAAAACAAAAAGTAAGATACGAAGCACAGCCTTTGGATCGGAGCTTCGAGTACGATGAGTGAGACAGTAATCAGCCCAACTAGAATCCTCCATCCATTCCTTCAAGTCTCGCTTCAGATTTTGGATTCGGGTTAAGCTCACACTACTCATTCATTACCTTACAGATTCCCCAAGCACATGTATTTCATCTGCATGATATCCATTGAAAAAATTAATAATGATATATAAAATGTTAGAAATTGAACAATAGACAAAAGAAATTCACTAAAATTGAGATAAATTTACGTGAAAAACTCTTTCAGAAAAGAAAAAAAAAACATTATAGGAAGAAGATAAATAATACTATAAAGATCGAAGTACAAGTGCTGATTATATGACTTTATCTTACATGAATTTATAGAGAAAAACAAAATACTAGATGAGATCATAATGCAAGCTATCGGCCCGAGCAAAAAACTCCTGTCACTGAATTCTAATATAAATTTTTAACTTCACTTTCTATCTCGTCGTGTGACTAATGAGCCCGGTCACGTTTTTGATAATCACAAACTCTCTCAAAAATTCAATAGATAGACTAGAAAAGAATTTAAGAAAGACAATACCTCCAGAAAGTCATCCATCCCGTATTTCGAACCTTCCCGACCAAGTCCCGACTGTTTAAAGCCTCCAAATGGAGCTACCTGCATTAAACCATCACTCAAAGCCAATTAACACGTTACAAAAACGACATATTTTCATAAATGCATCGAAATTTGCCAACTTCTAAGTCATTTTTTAGCCTTGCTTATTTTTGAACGACAACGTATAAAAATACCTCTGTAGAAATGAGTCCTTCGTTGACACCAACAATGCCGTATTCAAGAGATTCAGTCATACGCCAAGATCTTTGGACATTGGTCGTGAATACGTAAGCAGCCAACCCTGCATATAAATAAAATCATAAATTTCAGCATGAATATGCGAAAAATGTCTAACGTATAACGATAAGACCATCACGAATAAAAAGACAACCTGCATTGGTATCGTTGGCAAGGGCAATGACTTCCTCTTCAGTTTTAAAACGCAATAAAGGTGCGACAGGACCAAATACTTCCTCTCTGAATACAAATGCAGAGAATTTATTTTAGCACTCAATATATTTTTGTATCTTTTTTGGGGATTAATAAACTTAGATTTAATGAGGAAAGAAACTATAATATTGCAAGAATCACATATACCTGGCTATCCGCATGTCGTTCTTCACATCCTTAATAACCGTCGGCTCATAAAAGGTCATTCCAAGCCTATGCCTTCGGCCCCCGAGAAGAACTTTTGCTCCCTGCAAAAGAACGTAAATTGGGTTCGGCTTCCTTAAATTTTATTCACAATCGTTTTATTTTCCTCGAAGCTATTTTAGAAATTGACATCTCTATTTTTTATCTAGAATCCCTCATTTGAGCAGTGAAAATGAATAAAAAACTAGTTATCTATTACCGGGGCAAGTTAGAAGCTAACCTTGGAGACAGCATCTTGAATAAATGTTTCAACCTGTCAATAAGAACTCTAGAAAATCAGTTCAGATGAATTCAAATGATAAACTCCGAAGAAATATTAAGAAGGATGAAAGCAAAAATGACCTTCTGAATTGCAGCTTCATTAATGAGAGGACCCTACAAGAATGAGTTAAAATTAGTTCTTCACTGACTGGCTAGGAGAATCAGTATAAAAAATGTAAAATGCATAAGTTATTACCAGAACCACTCCTTCACCAAAGCCATCTCCTACTCGCAGATTCCGAATTTCTTTCGTCAATGCAGCAGCGAATTTATCGTATATGCCTAAGAAAATTATGATAGTAAATACAAAGTAAAATAGACGAATCATTCAAAGTGACGGGCAAGTCTCATAGGAGAAATCATATATGCGTAGCAAATGTTCACGTCTTGAAACATAGCTTCAGTAGTTGTTATTCATCATCGATATATTCTTTTATTATCGATAAACTAAAAAACTATCGAGAAGAACAAATTTAAATTAAGGTAAAATGATTCTATCCATACCTTCCTGAACAAAGATCCTGTTGGCGCAGACACAAGTTTGTCCAGTGTTTCGGAACTTTGCAGCAAGCTGCAAATTTGAATAAAGAAAAGGAATCATCAACTAATTCTCCAATAATAATTGTTCTTTGATTGTCATTGAAATTCAACTAAAGAATAATTTTACAAGTCAAAAAGCTATCCTTTATATTCAGGCAGAATATGATAAAAATATATAAAAATAATGAAAAACTTAGCTTATACTGCTTCATCTAGTCCATTAATTTTTCCATCCAGAAATATTTAAAAGTTAGATCACTCACAGTTCCTTGTATTGCAACCTCAATGTCTGCATCATCAAACACAATGCAAGGTGCATTGCCACCAAGCTCCAGAGATACCTAGAGAAGTTAAACAAATATCAGACCTTGCATTAGACCGTAAATTTTATCGTAAAAGAGTTTTAAATTTTATCGTAGTTTTTAGCTGTTCGACCTTTTTAACGGTATCGGCACAACCAGCCATCAACATCTTCCCTACTGCTGTTGAGCCCGTAAAAGTTATCTTTCTTACCTGAGCACATCGTATAAAAGAAAATTTCACTTAAGGGTCTTAATGTACGCATTTTGGTGAGAAAAAGCTGATTTATTTTTGAGTGAAAAGTATGAAAACCTCTTTGCTGACAAGTAAAGCCTCCCCAATTTCAGGAGCAATTCCCATGACCACATTCACAACACCCTATGCAATCAAAAGATGACAATTAAAAAGACTCTACAGTAAAGATCTTCTAGAACATTCTTGATCTTGAAAATTGTGATATGTTTGAATGAATATGCAACTCACTGGGGGGATTCCGGCCTGAAGGGAGAGCTCAGCAGCAGCTAAGGCCGTGAGAGGTGTAAGTTCAGAGGGTTTTATGACAATAGTGCAGCCACATGCAAGAGCAGGACCAACCTGACACAGATCAAATGCCATGATTTTCAAAATTTAAACATACCATACAGATCATTAATAAATCTTTGACAAATTGTGCAATTAGGTGTTCATGAAGCTTAGATGACCCACCTTTCGTGCAATCATAGCGAAAGGAAAGTTCCATGGTGTAATTGCACCAACAACTCCAACGGGCTGAACACAAAATTTTAAGTTCAATATGTAGTTGAAACATAATAAAGAGCTTGATGAATAATAAACAAACATTTGTAAAACACGCGACAAAAAATGATCTTGAAACCGATGGGTAGATAAAGTCAAGCTCCGTGTGGTTTTAAATGTCACGCTTGACGAATTGTTTAGTTTATAATTTAAAATGACATTCATTACAGAAAATTTGGATATGAAAATATATCTCAACATTTCATTCTTCGTTTGATTAAACAATCTATCATCTCTACCTACTTGTAAAACTAAATAAGAACCTGTCTTAAGATCAGAAGACGGCGATCGCCTAAAGTAGATGGAATTATATCACCATAGACTCGTTTAGCCTCTTCTGCAAAAAACTCAATGTAGCTAGCTCCGAAGACGACCTGTATCATGAATCATGTAAATTATAAAACACAAGCTTTGGCAAAGAGCATCTAGATAGATTCGAACCGGTTCGATTTAGTTATCGCAGACCTGGACAAGATCAAAAGGTCTATCATACCTCACCAATGGCGTCTTTAAGGGGCTTTCCTTGCTCTAAGGTTATGAGTTGGCCAAGCTCTTCCTTGTGTGAAATCAGTAAATCAAACCTGTAAATTAAACGTACAACAACAAAGGATTAGAACTTACTCTGCATTCTAATTACATTATAAACTCTACACAGAATCAATATGTTCATCACAAAGTGTGTTACCATTTCCTCATACGTTTGCTCCTTTCAAGTGCTGTAAGCTTTCCCCAAGCTGGAAAAGAAAGTCAAAATAGATTCAATTGGTAATTCCTTTTCAAGCAAACTAGTTTTTTGGTCCCCTGACATGTCTCAAATCGAAGCAAGATATAACAATCAAGTAACATGGAATGCAGATTTTGGCGAAAAACACAAGTGTTACATAATCGAAACGTTAAATTTGTAGCAAAATTATAATCAGAATGATTACTGAAAAAAAAAAATTAAAATTAAGAAATCAGTTGTGTTCAATCAATCATATTTCAAATTAGCAAAACCCGTAGTGTTCAATGTAGCAAAGCCTTACTCTTAAAAGCCTCAGCGGCGCAAGCGATAGCATCTTCCGCCTCCCTTCTACCCATACACGCGACATCAGCTACAACTTCCCCAGTCGAAGGATTGTAGACCTGCCGGAAAAAGTTTCAGAAAACAGAAGATGACAGCGCAGGAGAATAGAAGCAATGCTGCAAAGTAACGCCGAAATACGAAAATGGAACGATGGCGCATTAATGAGCGTACAATATCTGTACGACAAGGAGGAATAGTGCTCCAACAGAACTGGATAAGCAAACAACATCTTTAACACACACCATTTTTCTTTGCTCTTCACCTGAGCTGAGTGAACAGTGATTCACTTTCACGGCAGTCTACCCACCATCGACAGATAGACAGATCTGAATGAGGAGGTGGAAGCCTCGAAGATCACGTGTTTTCAAAAAAGTTTTAAAATTTTCAGAAAATTAATTATGTTTCACAGATTTTCAAAATAAACATGCAATAAATTATTTAAAAAATCAAATCAAAATTAAAAAATAATTTTTTATTTCGAAAATTAGAAAATTTATTTAAAAAAGGTAGAAAAAGGAGGTGGGTTTTGTAGGAAGCGAGGAATCAGGCGAAAGTCAACGCAGGCAAAGATGGGTGTTGCAGAGAATGTGAAGAAAAAGAAGGGAAATGGGAAGAAGATGAATCCAAAGCTGAACGTAATAAAATATAAATACGCAAGAAGACGAACTGAAAATCCAAAAAAGTGAATCTACGAAATAGATGAACCTTAATGGTCTTCCCATCATAGGCGTCAGTCCATTTGCCGCCAATGAGGCCCTTGGTGCGCCAAACGCGAGAGCCATTGAGTTGAGTTCTGACAATCCCAGCCTCCATAGCTTATCTCTGATCGATATCCCAACTCACAGATACTGAAACTTTCAGATATGGAACTGGAGAATGCGAATGAGCGCAAACCCACGCCCACTCACCCTCCAATGCGCGGTAAGAGATAAGCAAGAAGCGCGGGATAAGGGCTCTCTGTGTGGCGTGAAAGAGAAAGGCAGATCGCCTGGTGTGTGTTAGAGAGAGACAGAGAGAAGAAGAGTGGAAGAGGGCTTTTAAAAGAGCAGAAAAAAGATAAGTCTGTAGATCCAACGGCTGGAGTTGCCTGTTCTGTTCGTCTGATCTTACAGTTTTTGATCAACAGATCTCTCTTCTTCCGTTTGCTCACCCAGTTGATTGTCTTCTTGCTATGATTGGGGGACCGATTCCAGCGCACCATCCTCTGTCGTGATTGAAACGTGATGAATTATTTAATCCCATGTTATATTTCCAAACTTCTCACGTGCTTTCTTGACTTGTTCTTCAATTTTTCAGAATATAAGAAGAAAAACTCATCCTTGTCCTCAGAGATGTGAGAGAAAGTTAAAAATATTGCAGAAGCAGTCACTGTCGTGAAAATCTGACTTCATATATCAGCGTTTCACGTTATCTTCCTGATCAAAAACTTAAATTTTAACCTTAAATTTTGACGAAACCAGAGACGGAAAAGATAATGTAAAAAAAAAAAAAACAAACAGAGAGTGGATTGTCTGTTTTTGCATTTAACCCGTCATAAATATTTGATCTAATGCAGTTAGATTTGGCCCTGCACTGATTGTGATGAAGGCCCACAGGAAGCTTCACCAATAATTCCTGTCCGCTAGTCAACAAACCACTTGTTCCAGCTCTACTATGGTTGGGTTTACAGGTAGGGGCAGTGCTTACTTTCTGCCATTCTCTCTCTTCTCGTTCTTTGTTTCTTTTTTAAACAACTGGTCTGAGTTAAGATTTGTCAGCAAATAATAAACAAATGCAGAAGATGAACAAAAAAAATGTACAAACCCAGTAAAGAAAGATGGGAAAATGATGAAGAAACACGCCGGATTGGCTACTGGTTGGGTAATTTGACTTACACCCACTTGAGACCTGCATGAATTATTGAAGAATAAACTATCAATCAACCAATCTCTCTCTCTCTCTCTCTCCCACTCTCCTGAACAGTTGACAATCACAACCAAAAGTCAGCAAAATTAGCTCAATCATTACTTGGTATGATTTTCCGGCGAGGCTAACTGGTTCGGTCTAAATTTTAGTTTGTTGAATAGTAGAACAATCAACCCCCTGAACCTCTATACTCTTTAAGATTTCGGGTGTCGGTAGCTTGGTCCAAATTTTTCGTTAGTTGAATGGTAGAGCAATCAAGAGATTAACGATCAATAACTGACATGCAAAACGTCGAGTCCAAATTTCATTATTAGAGTACAAATGCAGCATTATTCGTACAAAAAATATGTCGCGTTCGTCTGAACGTTAGGTAAGCATGTTCATTGATAAGAATCCAAGTGACGAACCTTCCTACATTATTTGATTATAGCATTATTATGCACATGGTTTAGTGAGAGAACAAAACAAAAAATGTTGAAATTATTGGTGACCCTCGAGTCCATGGTGTATTATTAAAGGGCGGGACCCACTCTCCCTCACTAAAAATAATGCAAATTCCTCTGACATTAAATGCAAATGTTGAAATTTCATTTCTCGCCACATGGCTGCAGATTTTGTAGATGTCAATACCAGCTCCTTATCAAATTTTCCTTTATATTTTCTTAATGTGCTTATATAAGGAAGCGCACCAATAATGGCCAAATTAAAAAATAATAAATAATGCTGAGACTCCAATAATTGAGAAGAATAATGATTTTTTTTATGAGTCATGGTGACGAAGGCAAAGATATCGATGGTACAAGGGTGGTCTTTCGATATGAACTTGTGATAGAGTTTAGAGGAACAAGTGGCAAATCGAACTCTGTATTTCTAGTTTGATCTGTTGAATTTTCTTCAAGGCGCTTATATAAGGAAACGTACCAACAATGACTAAATTAAAAAAATAATAAAATAATAAAAAATGGTGAGATCCAAATAATTGAGAAGAGAAAAAAATTAAAAAAACAATAAACATATGACATGTGTTTTTGTGGATAAGAGCACGAAAGAGGGCTGGGATTCTTTATTAATATCTAATTTATAACGCTATTGTTAGCTAGAATGTATCTTTAATCTTATTTTAGAAGATATTTGGTCGATTCCCACTTGCTGATTTTTGCGACTTTTATGCAATTTAACTTCGCACGTAAAATATTTAGCGTTATTGCTCTTCCAACTAATTTTGTTTCTTACGTTAGATGGTCGTTTTTCAAAAGAGTAAAACAAAACACTTTGATATTTTGGCAATTAAGTACGAATTTTGGGGAGATGAATATGAATAAGAATACACTTTCATGGATGTCTTATTTATTTAGAGAGGTAGATCTAAACAATGTGGTGGGAAGAAACAAGGAAGTAGATCAAAATTTAGAATTAAGAATATTATCGAATGTAGTGGGGCCAGATGAGAAGCACGTGTAAAAGAAATGTAATAATCCCCGAAGATCTGTCGTGATAAAAATATTATGCAAATAGATCGAATGCATGCAGGATTTAAAAAATATATATAAATATACCTCGCCATTAATCTTCTTTGCAAACCTTTTGTCTTCTAAATCTTCATCTACCAATCACTTATGGTATTTCTTAAGTGAAATTTATTGGCTTAGCAACCCAAAAAAACTGAAATATGTTATTTAAATCAGAGTGATAAATGAATGATTACAAATAAAAATTAGTTGGTTATTCGATGTTTGATTAATGAACCAGCAATTTGGAAGTTACCAAAATTGATAGAATACCAACAATAAGTTTTTTCGTACATCGAAAGTGTATGTGGCTTTAATGGAAGTATTTTCAGTGTAAAGATTGGCAACTAGGGCCTCCATTGTCGCTCAATGTCGAGCTTTGGCATCTTCGTCCTCATCAAAGTTAGAATGCAATTCCATTTTTAAAGAAGGCTTTGAGATTGATTGCATCAAACCCTTTCCCAAATAGTCAACACCCTCAGGTCAACATGTTTCTAAGAGTTTGAATAAGAGAGAAAACTCGAAGAAAACTATAGATTCAGAGTAACTTCACTTAACAAATTTTAGTGATTTTTATTACTGGAGTGTTGGTTGCTAACCCTTTAAACTTCAAAATTAAATTGACCAAAAAATTAACTATATGGTGTTGGTTGCCATAACCCCATAGTTTAGGGTCCATTTGATTTACCCATAAAAATACAATAAAACTTATGTCATTATGTTAATATAATCTTATACTAACATATTATCATAATCCTCAAAAAATCATCATGTTATTTTGTCATTTCAAAAGTACTCGAAAGGAGATAAATTCCCATGTAATAGAGGAAACAAAAAATAATTATTATTAAGGTAAAATGCAATTTAGATTCTATCGTATGAGATAATATACAACATACACCTTGAACTGTGTTTTCAAACAAATTCGACCATAATATATTAGTTGTGAGCAATTTATCCTACTTCGTTAGTTTTTTCATTAAATTACACGTTTAATGCAATGCGTGACCTTTTTTCAAAAACAAATAATTTTTTCCTAATATCTATGTGTACCTCTCTCCCCTCAGAAATTGCCTGTAAGAAGTTCTCTGTGAAACAATTAGTCTCTTTTCATTAATCTACCAACCTACAGCAAGAATCTTTCTCTGATCCTGATTTTCCATGAAGGAAAAGTAGGAGAAACAAAGATTGACTAAGAAGAAGAAAAAAAAAGTTGATTTTAAAGTTCATTTTCTTAGTGTAGAGATAATTAGTGGAAAAGTTAACCTAATTTTTAAAAATATATTGAAATTGTTATTTTAGGAACTAATGTTGGCTTGAAACTCGAGCGAGAGAGTTTAACAAATTAAAATTTTTGTTTTGTAAATAATTATTCAACTAAAAAATATTAGTCTGATAAATAATATGAAAAATATTAATGAAATCAATCATCTGTATTTTCCCTAGATTAAAAGTTGGTGAACTATTTTTTGTTGCTTGTTTTAGGATTCAAAATCATATTTTTAATTGTCTACCTAAAGTTGGAATAGATCAGAGTAGTACTTGGTAAAATTAATAAATCACATATTCTCTATGGATTCGACAATCATATTCATCATATATTATAAAACTTGACATGGTACACTTGTAGTAATTTTACTACGATATTTTCTCGTACAAATATAATATTTTATATTATATATATTAAATAAAATAATAAAAAAATTATTGAAGGGTGAGAAATCCCTTTCCTTTGTGCTTACCTCCCGAGAGAGAGAGAGAGAGAGAGAGAGAGAGAGAGAGAGAGAGAGAGAGATCATTGTATTGTTTCCTACAAATTTTAGCAACGATCTTCAAGGGCAAGTCTAAATCTAAACTCATTCTCGTTTGTTTTTGCATTTAGGTTTTCATTGTTGTCAGATTTAGATTTTGAGCTTGTAAACTCAAAATCCTTGGTTGTTTATGTGTCATTATGGTCGATCTAAGGTCTAGGTAGAGTCTTACACTGATTGATGTTGAAAATCAGTTAAAAAGCCAATTTTTCCACACCCGTCACTAGAATGCTGTCTTTTGGCATTCGCAGGGGACACATGTCTTGGCTCCCGCAGCAGCCCTTGGGCTTCTGCGGTAAGCGTCTGTGTATGCCTTCTAGGCATCCGTAGATGCATCCGAGGCTTCTACAATGGGCTTTCAAGGTTAGCAATGGGCTTCCACTATGGTGTCCACAATAGAAGTCTAGGCGATCACACGAGAATTTTAGAGAAAAATTGTAACACCCGGCATTTTCTGCCATGTAATAATCTGTTGAATTATTGTATGGATTTAAATTGCCATTATTGCAATAACTATTTTATTGTAAACCTTGGAACATGTAATGGGGAGAGAACCGAACTGAAGGCTAACTAAACTAAACATTAAGTTTAAAATGCAGGGAAGGGTAAATTGGAGAGAAATTAAGGTAGGTGGGAGATGGGCAATGGTTGAGTGACATCTGGCGACTTGATGAAGAAGTTAAGTTCTTTCTCCTACGTGAAACCCTCACTTCTCATCTGTTTCTTTCCACTGCTCTTTGTTCTCTCTTCTTGGCGATTTTGACAAAGCACCGACACTTTGTTTTCTGGTTTTTCTTCTGCTTCCTTCAGCAAATGTAAACATCTACTAATGCTAACAAGTTTGGACAAGATTAACGTGAGCTTTCCCGAAGTTTAAGGTTATGGTATTTTGTGAAAAACTCGCTGTCTTTGGATGAAAACACACCAGTTTGTTTTCTAAGGGTTTGAATGAGTTTAGAACAGACTCTTCTAACTTATTTGTTAGCATTTACAGCTTGTTTATTTTCTGAATGTACATGTACAGGTTCGAGTATTTCTGAGACTTCCGGCTAACGGTATCGAGGATAACAGGTAAGTTCATGCGCATAAGTTGGCCCTTAAGGCCCTACAGCAAGGAGATACTAGGTTCTGGTTCGGGTAGTTAGGTCGTAGGTTATGCTTTAAGTTAAACGTGTCCTGTGCGTTCTGTTTCCCGTAGTTTTATTCTGTCACCTGTGTATGTTGCGTTTGAGTATCATATCTGTTCATGCATCCACGTTTTCTGAAAAACCATGTAAATGTTTTCGCACCAAATTTGAAGTTAAGTAAGATAAAACCTGTAATGAAATGTATGGTTAAGTGTGGACGAGGACTGACATCCTGTCATGTACTCCTGTTATGTCCTGTTGTGGCATGTACTCCTGTTGCGCCAGCTCCTCCTCCCTCTTATACCTTCCTGTCCAGTGAAATGTAATGTAATGTTCATGTATTTGAAAACGTTCATGCATAGCATATGCACACTGCATTCCATGTTCTTACTGAGCTCTAGGCTCATAGATGAACTTCGTGTTGTAGGTACGGATACTCCAGACGAGGACCTTGTGCCTCAAAATGACGAGCTGATGTAGTTGGAGGATCGAGCTCACGGGGTTTGGATGTTGCAGTCAGACATAATATTTCTGATCTGAGGTTTAAGTCTTCTTTTCTGAAATGTCTATATCTGTAAAGTCTTCTAGAAGTTATGATTTGGTTGTAAAACTCTTCCTTTGACGAAATTCTGTAAGTATATGTCATGTCCTGTACCGACCCTCAGACTTTAAAACAATGTATAGGTTTGTTGTCTAAGTTTTAGAAGCCACTGTATTTGACAGATTAAGTTTATATACTAAAGTATTCTGAAATTTGTTTGGAATGTTTCGATTAGTTCATGCATGGATGAATTCCGGTTTTGGAACTGTCCATGTAATTTTATTTCCTTGAACCTGTCAATTTTAAAATATGCCTTACTGACCTTCAGATTTCGAAATATTGTATAGATTCTGAGCCAAAGTTTTCAAAACTACCATATTTGACAGTTGAACTCATGTTCTGAATGTTCTGAAATGGTTTAGAATATTTTCATGTTTTAAGATTTGCATGGATGGTCTCAAATTTTAGAATCATCCATGTAGTCTATTGTTCTTAGATCTGTCATTTGTAAAGTGTGTTTCAAAATCTTATTTTGAATCGGGTTTTGAAGGTCTGAAACCCTTATGTCTTCTGTTTGATGCTCCCTGCCCGTATGTCCCTCTGTAAAAGTTGTAAATTCCGCCCAGTGTATTTATGTCTTCCGGCTGATGTCAGCATAAGTCTTCCGCCCAGTTTAAAACTATGTCTTCCGGCTGATGTCAGCATAAGTCTTCCGCCCAGTTTAAAACTTTGTCTTCCGGCTGACGTCACCCAAGTCTTCCGCCCAGTGTATTTATGTCTTCCGGCTGATGTCAGCATAAGTCTTCCGCCCAGTTTAAAACTTTGTCTTCCGGCTGACGTCACCCAAGTCTTCCGTCCAGTGTATTTATGTCTTCCAGCTGATGTCAGCATAAGTCTTCCGCCCAGTTTAAAACTTTGTCTTCCGACTGACGTCACCCAAGTCTTCCGCCCAGCGTATTTATGTCTTCCGGCTGATGTCAGCATAAGTCTTCCGCCCAGTTTAAAACTTTGTCTTCCGGCTGACGTCACCCAAGTCTTCCGCCCAGTGTATTTATGTCTTCCAGCTGACGTCAGCATAAGTCTTCCGCCCAGTTTAAAACTCCGTCTTCTGGCTGACGTCACCCAAGTCTTCCGCCCAGTTTAAAACTATGTCTTCCGGCTGACGTCACCCAAGTCTTCCGCCCAGTTTAAAACTATGTCTTCCGGCTGACGTCACCCAAGTCTTCCGCCCAGTTTAAAACTTTGTCTTCCGGCTGACGTCACCCAAGTCTTCCGCCCAGTTTAAAACTTTGTCTTCCGGCTGACGTCACCCAAGTCTTCCGCCCAGTTTAAAACTTTGTCTTCCGGCTGACGTCACCCAAGTCTTCCGCCCAGTGTATTTATGTCTTCCGGCTGACGTCACCCAAGTCTTCCGCCCAGTTTAAAACTTTGTCTTCCGGCTGACGTCACCCAAGTCTTCCGCCCAGTGTATTTATGTCTTCCGGCTGACGTCACCCAAGTCTTCCGCCCAGTGTATTTATGTCTTCCGGCTGACGTCACCCAAGTCTTCCGCCCAGTGTATTTATGTCTTCCGGCTGATGTCAGCATAAGTCTTCCGCCCAGTTTAAAACTTTGTCTTCCGGCTGATGTCAGCATAAGTCTTCCGCCCAGTTTAAAACTTTGTCTTCCGGCTGATGTCAGCATAAGTCTTCCGCCCAGTTTAAAACTTTGTCTTCCGGCTGATGTCAGCATAAGTCTTCCGCCCAGTTTAAAACTTTGTCTTCCGGCTGACGTCACCCAAGTCTTCCGCCCAGTGTATTTATGTCTTCCGGCTGATGTCAGCATAAGTCTTCCGCCCAGTTTAAAACTTTGTCTTCCGGCTGATGTCAGCATAAGTCTTCCGCCCAGTTTAAAACTTTGTCTTCCGGCTGACGTCACCCAAGTCTTCCGCCCAGTGTATTTATGTCTTCCGGCTGATGTCAGCATAAGTCTTCCGCCCAGTGTAAAACTTTGTCTTCCGGCTGACGTCACCCAAGTCTTCCGCCCAGTTTAAAACTTTGTCTTCCGGCTGATGTCAGCATAAGTCTTCCGCCCAGTTTAAAACTTTGTCTTCCGGCTGACGTCACCCAAGTCTTCCGCCCAGTGTATTTATGTCTTCCGGCTGACGTCAGCATAAGTCTTCCTCCCAGTTTAAAATTTTGTCTTCCGGCTGACGTCACCCAAGTCTTCCGCCCAGTGTATTTATGTCTTCCGGCTGATGTCAGCATAAGTCTTCCGCCCAGTTTAAAACTTTGTCTTCCGGCTGACGTCACCCAAGTCTTCCGCCCAGTTTAAAACTTTGTCTTCCGGCTGACGTCACCCAAGTCTTCCGCCCAGTTTAAAACTTTGTCTTCCGGCTGACGTCACCCAAGTCTTCCGCCCAGTTTAAAACTTTGTCTTCCGGCTGACGTCACCCAAGTCTTCCGCCCAGTTTAAAACTTTGTCTTCCGGCTGACGTCACCCAAGTCTTCCGCCCAGTTTAAAACTTTGTCTTCCGGCTGACGTCACCCAAGTCTTCCGCCCAGTTTAAAACTTTGTCTTCCGGCTGACGTCACCCAAGTCTTCCGCCCAGTTTAAAACTTTGTCTTCCGGCTGACGTCACCCAAGTCTTCCGCCCAGTTTAAAACTTTGTCTTCCGGCTGACGTCACCCAAGTCTTCCGCCCAGTTTAAAACTTTGTCTTCCGGCTGACGTCACCCAAGTCTTCCGCCCAGTTTAAAACTTTGTCTTCCGGCTGATGTCAGCATAAGTCTTCCGCCCAGTTTAAAACTTTGTCTTCCGGCTGATGTCAGCATAAGTCTTCCGCCCAGTTTAAAACTTTGTCTTCCGGCTGATGTCAGCATAAGTCTTCCGCCCAGTTTAAAACTTTGTCTTCCGGCTGATGTCAGCATAAGTCTTCCGCCCAGTTTAAAACTTTGTCTTCCGGCTGATGTCAGCATAAGTCTTCCGCCCAGTTTAAAACTTTGTCTTCCGGCTGATGTCAGCATAAGTCTTCCGCCCAGTTTAAAACTTTGTCTTCCGGCTGACGTCACCCAAGTCTTCCGCCCAGTTTAAAACTTTGTCTTCCGGCTGATGTCAGCATAAGTCTTCCGCCCAGTTTAAAACTTTGTCTTCCGGCTGACGTCACCCAAGTCTTCCGCCCAGTTTAAAACTTTGTCTTCCGGCTGACGTCACCCAAGTCTTCCGCCCAGTTTAAAACTTTGTCTTCCGGCTGATGTCAGCATAAGTCTTCCGCCCAGTTTAAAACTTTGTCTTCCGGCTGATGTCAGCATAAGTCTTCCGCCCAGTTTAAAACTTTGTCTTCCGGCTGATGTCAGCATAAGTCTTCCGCCCAGTTTAAAACTTTGTCTTCCGGCTGACGTCACCCAAGTCTTCCGCCCAGTTTAAAACTTTGTCTTCCGGCTGATGTCAGCATAAGTCTTCCGCCCAGTTTAAAACTTTGTCTTCCGGCTGATGTCAGCATAAGTCTTCCGCCCAGTTTAAAACTTTGTCTTCCGGCTGATGTCAGCATAAGTCTTCCGCCCAGTTTAAAACTTTGTCTTCCGGCTGATGTCAGCATAAGTCTTCCGCCCAGTTTAAAACTTTGTCTTCCGGCTGATGTCAGCATAAGTCTTCCGCCCAGTTTAAAACTTTGTCTTCCGGCTGATGTCAGCATAAGTCTTCCGCCCAGTTTAAAACTTTGTCTTCCGGCTGATGTCAGCATAAGTCTTCCGCCCAGTTTAAAACTTTGTCTTCCGGCTGATGTCAGCATAAGTCTTCCGCCCAGTTTAAAACTTTGTCTTCCGGCTGACGTCACCCAAGTCTTCCGCCCAGTTTAAAACTTTGTCTTCCGGCTGATGTCAGCATAAGTCTTCCGCCCAGTTTAAAACTTTGTCTTCCGGCTGATGTCAGCATAAGTCTTCCGCCCAGTTTAAAACTTTGTCTTCCGGCTGATGTCAGCATAAGTCTTCCGCCCAGTTTAAAACTTTGTCTTCCGGCTGATGTCAGCATAAGTCTTCCGCCCAGTTTAAAACTTTGTCTTCCGGCTGATGTCAGCATAAGTCTTCCGCCCAGTTTAAAACTTTGTCTTCCGGCTGATGTCAGCATAAGTCTTCCGCCCAGTTTAAAACTTTGTCTTCCGGCTGATGTCAGCATAAGTCTTCCGCCCAGTTTAAAACTTTGTCTTCCGGCTGATGTCAGCATAAGTCTTCCGCCCAGTTTAAAACTTTGTCTTCCGGCTGACGTCACCCAAGTCTTCCGCCCAGTTTAAAACTTTGTCTTCCGGCTGATGTCAGCATAAGTCTTCCGCCCAGTTTAAAACTTTGTCTTCCGGCTGATGTCAGCATAAGTCTTCCGCCCAGTTTAAAACTTTGTCTTCCGGCTGATGTCAGCATAAGTCTTCCGCCCAGTTTAAAACTTTGTCTTCCGGCTGATGTCAGCATAAGTCTTCCGCCCAGTTTAAAACTTTGTCTTCCGGCTGACGTCACCCAAGTCTTCCGCCCAGTTTAAAACTTTGTCTTCCGGCTGACGTCACCCAAGTCTTCCGCCCAGTTTAAAACTTTGTCTTCCGGCTGATGTCAGCATAAGTCTTCCGCCCAGTTTAAAACTTTGTCTTCCGGCTGATGTCAGCATAAGTCTTCCGCCCAGTTTAAAACTTTGTCTTCCGGCTGACGTCACCCAAGTCTTCCGCCCAGTTTAAAACTTTGTCTTCCGGCTGATGTCAGCATAAGTCTTCCGCCCAGTTTAAAACTTTGTCTTCCGGCTGATGTCAGCATAAGTCTTCCGCCCAGTTTAAAACTTTGTCTTCCGGCTGACGTCACCCAAGTCTTCCGCCCAGTTTAAAACTTTGTCTTCCGGCTGATGTCAGCATAAGTCTTCCGCCCAGTTTAAAACTTTGTCTTCCGGCTGACGTCACCCAAGTCTTCCGCCCAGTTTAAAACTTTGTCTTCCGGCTGATGTCAGCATAAGTCTTCCGCCCAGTTTAAAACTTTGTCTTCCGGCTGATGTCAGCATAAGTCTTCCGCCCAGTTTAAAACTTTGTCTTCCGGCTGATGTCAGCATAAGTCTTCCGCCCAGTTTAAAACTTTGTCTTCCGGCTGATGTCAGCATAAGTCTTCCGCCCAGTTTAAAACTTTGTCTTCCGGCTGATGTCAGCATAAGTCTTCCGCCCAGTTTAAAACTTTGTCTTCCGGCTGATGTCAGCATAAGTCTTCCGCCCAGTTTAAAACTTTGTCTTCCGGCTGATGTCAGCATAAGTCTTCCGCCCAGTTTAAAACTTTGTCTTCCGGCTGACGTCACCCAAGTCTTCCGCCCAGTTTAAAACTTTGTCTTCCGGCTGATGTCAGCATAAGTCTTCCGCCCAGTTTAAAACTTTGTCTTCCGGCTGATGTCAGCATAAGTCTTCCGCCCAGTTTAAAACTTTGTCTTCCGGCTGATGTCAGCATAAGTCTTCCGCCCAGTTTAAAACTTTGTCTTCCGGCTGATGTCAGCATAAGTCTTCCGCCCAGTTTAAAACTTTGTCTTCCGGCTGATGTCAGCATAAGTCTTCCGCTCCTAAAAATTTTAGCAATAAGGTAAGTCTAAATCTAAACTCATTCTTGTTTGTTTTTGCATTTAGGTTTTCATTGTTGTCGAATTTAGATTTTGAGCTTGTAAACTCAAAATCCTTGGTTATTTATGTGTCATTATGGTCAATCTAAGGTCTAGGTAGAGTCTTAGACTGATTGATGTTGAAAATCAGTGAAAAAGCCAACTTTTCCACACCTGTCACTAGAATGCTGTCTTTTGGCATCTGCAGGTGTAACACCCAGTTCTTTTACGGGATTTTTCAAGTATATGTATAATGTTATTTTTGTAAATATGTCAAGTTGAGTCGGTTTTATGAAAAGAAAATGTTATTAAGATCCTAATAATTAATATAGATTTTAAGAAAATTTCGGGAATTTTAGGAGTTGTAACGATAATTTTACGAGAATTACGTTTCTCGTAATATGAAGGACGTTGTGGTAAAAATAGTAAACAGGGTCCGTTTTGCAAACGGACAGTTTTAATGGAACCATAGCAATAAGACGGAGTTATTGGTGAACTAAGGAAATTTAGAGAAGCCAAATCGTTAGCTAGATAACGAAACAAAGGACGAAACAAATAGAAAATCAAAGGAAGGGCGAAAAAGTAATTTGCCAAGCTAAATTTTAATTGAAAACATTTTTCTTCTCTCCCTTCCTCATTTTCTCTCCTTCCCCTGCAAACTCTCATGACAACTTCCCCTCTCTCTGCGGCGATTTCTTTTCAACGCCAACGATTTCTCTCCGATTGACCTCCGACTCTTCGCGTTTTCCTCTCCTATTGTGATTCTAGGTAAGTTTCTGGCGTTTCCCGACCGTTATTCTTGAATTTTAAGGTTGTTAAACGATTAGGATTTTGTTATGTTTTGTAGAAACTAACCGGGTTTTGTTAGGAAAGGTTAGATATTGCCTAATATACGATTATTGGACGTAGTTTGATAGTATAAACGCTTGGGTTGCGAATTTCGGGTATTTGGAGCTTGGAAAACTCCATTAATGGAGGTTTATAATTTACGAGCGCGAATTGCTCGATGAAATGTCTCAACGAGTTAAATTAGAGTTTTAGGAAATTTCTTTAGTTAAGGGTTTGTTAATTTGGCCGTTTAATGGTTTAAATGCGTTTTAACGATAAATGTTGTGAAATTGCCCTAGGTGAACAACGCTCGTGGACGGAGCTAGAATTGCAACGGACGCGAGGTAAGTTCTCGTGACTTACTATGGCCGATTGGTCTACACCGTATGTCGAAGTCGTTTCGAGGAACTTTGGTGATTTGTTTGTTTAAATGTTTTGGTTCGGGTAGTTAGGATTAGTTCTTTTATAGGTTATGTTTTTGTTGTCTTGATGGTATGTATGATGAATGTTTACCTTACGCATTTAACTGTTCATGCATCACGTCTTTTAAAATAGCATGAAAACGGATTTCTGCACGTGTTTAAGAAAATGAAATGAACGAGCGAAATGAATCTACGTAATCTGTTATCTGGTCATGCGAAATGGGGCTCAGGCACGGCTGTATACGGATGTAAACGTGTACCCCCCCCCCATGTTAGGTGGAGAGGGTTGTCCAATTGCGGGACGTGTCTTCTCCAGCTAATAGGCTGAGACCTCGGTGACATTCTATCTGCGACGTAATGATAAGAAAATGTTGCATGATTTCTGAACTTCATATGCACAGCATGCATCTGCATTTACGAAACTTGCTGAGCCTTTAGCTCATAGTTGTCTGTATGGTGTAGATTATTTTGAAACAGGTGAGGACGACATTCCTCCATCCGATACACAGGATGGTTGAAGAAGAACGGCTGCGGTGGTGTGCATGGGCAGTCGACGCGTATTTTGACCCGTAGGGGGTAACAGTTAGGTATTTTTAGGGTTTTTGGGCGTAATGGGTTGATGGTGGATTAGATAGGTTAATTGTATAGTTAGAAACATTTTAGAATATTTGGTTCTGGATAGCGGATATGTTATGTTTTGGTGATTCCGAAACCTATTTTATAAACTGCTTTTGGAATGTTTTTATTTGAATATACTGAACTGCTTTGAGTTTTATTTTAAACAGGAGGAATTGTTCGGTTTTTAAACCGATCCACGCAGTTCGTTTTTACGAAACTCTACTATGTTTTTAAATACGTTCTAGGGTACGTTTTAAATCGTTTATTTGGTGGTTGACGAAAGGAAGAATGAGTGAGGTTATGAATAATTTTCTGTTGAATTGGTTTAGGGTTATGTTATGTGCCAAAAAGAGGAAAAAGGAAGAAAAAGCCTATCACGATCGATTGTGATTTGACCACGATCGATCGTGATCTGCAGAAAAGAGGAAAAAGGAAGAAAAGGCCTATCACGATCGATCGTGATTTGACCACAATCGATTGTGATCTGCAGAAAAGAGGAAAAAAGAAGAAATGGCCTATGACGATCGATCGTGATTTGACCACGATTGATCGTGATCCGAGAAAAATTTCTTCAAAGATTCTAGAGGCGGCCCGATCGATCAGGCACACTACCACGATCGATCGGGATCAGTAAAAGTTCGTTCCTAAACGTCAGCGTGATCACGATCGATCGTGATAATACCACGATCGATCGTGATTGCTGGAAAATGTTTAAACTTAATTTTTATAAAAAAGTTGATCACGATCGATCGTGATATGACCACGATCGATCGTGATTGCAGAAAATATTAAATTGCTTTATTAAATTTCTATAAACGATTTTAAACAGTTTTCAATTCTCTGAACAATTTTAACGATTTAAATTCCGATCAAATGTTACAAGGATATAATGATAAAAAATAATAATAATCGTTACAACAGGGGACACATGTCTTGGCTCCCACAGCAGCCCTTGGGTTTCTGCAGTAGGCGTCTGTGTATGCCCTCTAGGCATCCGTAGATGCATCCCAGGCTTCTGCAATGGGCTTTCAATGTTAGCAATTGTAACACCCGACATTTTTTGCTGTATAAATTATCCATTGAGTTATGGAATGGGATTAAATTGCTATTAATGTTATAAATATTTTATTAGAATTGTGGGACGTTTTGTGGAGAAAGAGGATGTCAAGGAAACCGAACTGACGAACCAAATAACAAATCGATTAGAAACCAAATCGACGGAGTTCATCTTGAATTGAATAATGGCATAAAAACCAAACTAAAGTGTAACCATAATAATAATAATAATAATAATAATAATAATAATAATAATAATAATAATAATAATAATAATAATAATAATAATAATAATAATAATAATAATAATAATAATAATAATAATAATAATAATAATAATAATAATAATAATAATAATAATAATAATAATAATAATAATAATAATAATAATAATAATAATAATAATAATAATAATAATAATAATAATAATAATAATAATAATAATAATAATAATAATAATAATAATAATAATAATAATAATAATAATAATAATAATAATAATAATAATAATAATAATAATAATAATAATAATAATAATAATAATAATAATAATAATAATAATAATAATAATAATAATAATAATAATAATAATAATAATAATAATAATAATAATAATAATAATAATAATAATAATAATAATAATAATAATAATAATAATAATAATAATAATAATAATAATAATAATAATAATAATAATAATAATAATAATAATAATAATAATAATAATAATAATAATAATAATAATAATAATAATAATAATAATAATAATAATAATAATAATAATAATAATAATAATAATAATAATAATAATAATAATAATAATAATAATAATAATAATAATAATAATAATAATAATAATAATAATAATAATAATAATAATAATAATAATAATAATAATAATAATAATAATAATAATAATAATAATAATAATAATAATAATAATAATAATAATAATAATAATAATAATAATAATAATAATAATAATAATAATAATAATAATAATAATAATAATAATAATAATAATAATAATAATAATAATAATAATAATAATAATAATAATAATAATAATAATAATAATAATAATAATAATAATAATAATAATAATAATAATAATAATAATAATAATAATAATAATAATAATAATAATAATAATAATAATAATAATAATAATAATAATAATAATAATAATAATAATAATAATAATAATAATAATAAATAATACGAGAAAATAAGGGTAGAGTGTTAGGGTCGTTACAACAGGGGACACATGTCTTGGCTCCCACAGCAGCCCTTGGGTTTCTGCAGTAGGCGTCTGTGTATGCCCTCTAGGCATCCGTAGATGCATCCCAGGCTTCTGCAATGGGCTTTCAAGGTTAGCAATTGTAACACCCGACATTTTTTGCTGTATAAATTATCCATTGAGTTATGGAATGGGATTAAATTGCTATTAATGTTATAAATATTTTATTAGAATTGTGGGACGTTTTGTGGAGAAAGAGGATGTCAAGGAAACCGAACTGACGAACCAAATAACAAATCGATTAGAAACCAAATCGACGGAGTTCATCTTGAATTGAATAATGGCATAAAAACCAAACTAAAGTGTAACCAAAACAAACCATTAGTTAGAGATGCATGGAGGGACAGTTTAGGTAGGAATTAAGGTTGGTGGGAGGAAGCCAATGAATGGCTGCCATGTGTTCAACTTGTTGAACAAGATATGTTCTTCCTCCTACGTGAAACCCTCATCACTTCTCTTCTCTGTTCTCTCCACTCTTCTCTGCTCTCTTTTCCAACTTCTATTTCCTGAACATCATGTCTGCCGATTTCCTGTCTTCTAATTTTATATCTTCTGACTTATGTTTTTCCCGAACGTTAAGACTTCCAATTTCTTGTCTTCCAAAGTTGAAGTCTTCCATTTTATATCATCGAAATTGTGTCTTCAATTTTATGTCTTGCCATATTAAATGTTCCAGAGTTTTAGAAAGTCGAAAAAAATTTTCATCCAAAATGTGAAAGTCAAACTCAACGTTAGGTTGAGTGTCGTGGCGGCCCTAGGTGGTTTGGGGTCGTTACAGCAATGGGCTTCCTCTATGGTGTCCACGATAGAGGTCTAGGCGATCACACTAGAATTTTAGAGAAAAATTTGTCTACTCAGTAAAATTCACAGCCATTTGTCGTTTCCTTTCAGGTTGGATTCCTGGTCTGAGAGAGAGAGAGAGAGATCATTGTGTTGTTTCCTACAAATTTTAGCAACGATCTTGAAGGGTAGGTCTAAATCTAAACTCATTCTTGTTTGTTTTTGCATTTAGGTTTTCATTATTGTTGGATTTAGATTTTGAGCTTGTAAACTAAAAATCCTTGGTTGTTTATGTGTCATTATGGTCAATCTAAGGTCTAGGTAGAGTCTTAGACTGATTGATGTTGAAAATCAGTGAAAAAGCCAACTTTTCCACACCCATCACTAGAATGTTGTCTTTTGGCATCCACAGGGGACACATGTCTTGGCTCCCGCAACAGCCCTTGTGTAGCACCCCGAGACTCGGACGTTACTAAACTGACTGTTCGTGAGACTTTGTATAAAAGAATCAAAATGGGTAACATGCTTTTAGAAATCATCATGGAAAAACATGCGTAAAATTTTCTTAAAAATACTCCTTTCTTTTTCTACACAAACTGGTCGACACTTGGAATGCTTGCAGCAGAAAACTACTTTAAAACACGTTGGAAAACGCATGTTGGAATTTGGAAATCAAAGGGTGAAAATCTAAAAATCTGTAAAAGCTCGCTCAGGGAAACCAATCGACATCCCTGAAAACATGTCGACACTTCATTCCTCTCGGGTTGCAATCCTTCACAACTTCGGTCGACACTTCAACCAATTGGTTGACACTTCACATGACTTAACGCCCTTGGGGGTCGACACCTACACACTCGAGTCGACACCCCGTTTGTCTCTGTTTTCATTTTGAACAATGACTGGTCGACACCCACACTCTCGGGTCGACACCTAAAGAAAAAGTGGTCGACACCTGCAGACATGGGTTGACACCTCGACCCACTCTACACTAAAGTGATCGACACCTAAAAGAGCTGGTCGACCCTGAAAGTGCTGGTCGACACCTGTAGGCATAGGTCGACAGCTAACTTCTCTCTGTTTCATCGATTTTACATTCCATAGTCGACACTTGCAGACATGGGTCGACACCTTGACCCACTTTGCACTAAAGTGGTAGACACCTAAAGGTGCTGGTCGACACTTTTCCCTATTAACCTTAACCAACACTTCTATACCTTTTGGGAAAACGGACAGCATAACGTTTAAAATTCGTTAAAACTTGAAACCTGCATTTTCAAACCACATCTATCCCAAATGGTTCAAAATTGTATTTATACATTAAAACGATATCTATTGTCATAAAACGTAGCGGAAGTCTTTAACAGAGTAAAAACCATTTTCAAAACTAAGTTTAAAACGTTTATCTACACACATCTACCCAAAATACCTACAAAGTTGCCCACCTAAAAACTTGCCAACAAGTCAAGATCGCCCCAACAGCTACAAGCACACCCCATGGACGTCCTCCATCAACTGCTCTGTCAACTATTTTGAGGATCAATGTCCTCACCTTAAATGATATCACCTACACCACAAAGTAAACTAATGAGTCTAATGCTCAGTAAGTGATGTTAGTAAAGAAGAATGCATGCATGTTCATGACTATGCTATGCTGTTTGTAAAACATGCAACTGGATCTGTTCTTTATTTTCTTGCATGACATGAGTCATTGTGGTCTTGATTCTAGAGGAGAGATGACTTTACTAAATGTCCATATGGCGGGACGACCAACTCACTCTAGGGGAAGTGGAATGACACACCTGACGGTCCCTCTGACGGGACGGCCAAACTCAGTTCCCTACCCACAATGACTATTTACATATTTTACTGTACTGTGTTCTTTTGCTCTTGTTTACATGAAAACGTATGCATAAAACCGTTTTCTATGCGTTGAAAAACCATGATGCATGGATGCATGTCACATACACATATCCTCGAATGCTGTAAGCGTATAATAAACTAGTAAACAAATCATCAATTAAATAAGCAACTAGCATAGATAAACTCACTCACAACCTAAAATTTTTACCCAATCCAAAATTCTCAAACTATCATCTCCAAAATACACATTCTAACCATCCTTTGTGGTGTAAGTCAATCGGCCAAAACGCATACAAACATGCACTTACCTCGCGTCCTGAGTACAAGATTAGGCAGCTTCCTATTTGATTTGCAAACCTTCAAGTTTTTCTTACAAGAGAGGAAGCTTTTGAGGGAAGGAAGATGAAGCACTGGAGGAGGGTTTTGGCGTGGAGAAGAGGATTACCAAAATGAAGATATTTCTTCACCTAACACCCTAAAGGATAAGTATTCTCCACCTAATCTAAAAGTAATTTTTATCCCACAATTGCCCTTCAGTTGTTTCCAACGTGGAAGTGTTTTGGTTGCTCAAGTTTGACTTCTTCAAACTTTAATTTACTTTTTGTTAGTTTAACTTTTCATGTCTTCATCACTTAAGTGCTTCAAACCACCTCTTTTCCTTTCAACGTTATTTGCTATTAAGGTTTCATTTATTGACTTTTCAAGCCATTCCTCATTCTTTCCTCTAAATCACACTCTAACTCTTATCTATTAATTCGATTTATTTACTTGTACACTTTCATGATAAATCAGATTGCATCCCTCTTAATTCCATTAAAATTACATAATTTATGAAATACCGAAATTAAAGTGTACGGTAAATTTTTGAGTGTTACACCTTGAGCTTCTGCGGTAGGTGTCTGTGTATGCCTTCTAGGAATCCGTAGATGCAGCTCAGACTTCTGCAATGGGCTTTCAAAGTTAGCAATGGGCTTCCACTATGGTGTCCACGATAAAGGTCTAGGCGATCACACGAGAATTTTAGAGAAAAATTTGTCTACTCAGTGAAATTCACAGCCATTTGTCGTTTCCTTTCAGGTTGGATTCCTAGTCTTGGTAGAGGACCTATCCATCTTGCCCTAGTGTTTGAGAGGGAGATTCGTGACATTGATTTTGTTATAGAATCCAACAATTTCACATATTACAAGCTTGCACCTGAGAGTACTGCCTTGATTGGTATGAAGAGCGATCACTGTCGAGGTAGAGATTTCTATATTGTACTATATATGCATTATGGCTTTCAAAACTTTTATTTTGTGAGTTATCACACATAAAACCCGAAATATCATGTGTAACAACATGTCTATTTTATACTATATTTACGCCAATTTTGCACGTTTACTTTATGTGTCTATGGTATTTCATTTCATTCATTTTTTTTTTATGGTTGATGAACTTGTGGTTATTTTGGGTTGTATTGGAGGCCAAAACAACTAGAAGTTGTCATTGTACATCTTCTGCTACATGGAGATGTTTTGTTTGTACGTGCGACGTTTGATTGAGACAGTGATAACATAAATTGGGGTTCGAATCCCTAAATCTTGCAAGCATGTTTGGTTGTTTGTTACGATTGATACACTTTGATTGGTATTCATATAGTACTTCTCTCTGAATCATGTGACATATTGGATCTACAGATAATCATCACTCTTTTATGCATCTTGTGGATAATCAACGTGTAAAGGTTCGTGAGTAACCTTATTTTCACTGGGGATTTTTTCTACATAACGATCATTTTGTATACAACTACCTATGTATGTAGCAACATTTTCGAGACCGCCCCACCAATGGCTTGTTGAGCCTGTTTTTAAAATGATAACGACTTTGAGGAATGTAAATCCATGTATTGCATTATTTTTGTTGGCTCGTTGTTCGAAATAAATTTTTTTCCCATATATCAAAGTAAACTATAAGACTTTATACTGAGTTAGTCACTCATCTCAAAGACCCCCTCTTCTCTAGGTAAAACTTGAGGCAGCTAGGAGTAGAGTTTGTGGTTGAGCTTTTTTGGAACCTTTTTGTGTTTTTTCCTCGAGTGTTTTCATTTCTTTCTTTAGTGAAGACTTTATTAATTTTGGGTCTGTAGAATTAATTAACTGGTTTTGAATGTTTCTTAATTCATGCACAACACCTTTATCTTGTATTTTCTTGCACTGTCTTTTAATGTTATGATCTCTATGTGAATCTTGACTGTAATTTTATAATTTTATGTTTTCTGCATTGCATAACATGTTTTTGAAAACTTTATTTTAGTGGGTTTTCACCTATAAAAGTATGACAAGGTTTGATCATGTCGGTTTACGTATATCTACGTATGATTTTCTCATGTTTATATTCAACATTAGATGCTTATGGTTTTACTATGATATGTTGAGAGGATGAACTCACTTGATACTCTAAGCAGTCTTGGCGTCAAAGTATTACGAGACTATCCTGTTACCCTTTCTGTTGCGTGAAGGTGGAGTTATTTGTATGTACAAAAAACTGATAGTATGGCAGTGATGACGCGCTCATTGGGTTTCAAATCCTTAAATCTGATCAGAGTGTGTAATGGTTTGAGTTGGTGTCGTGGCAGACTGTCGATCGCGGGTCACTTGGGTGATAGGCTGGATCTTCGGGCGTCGTCACGATTTCCTTCGGTCTCATGAGACATTGTTTGGTCTTCGGATCACCGTATTTCTGTGATAGTGTACCGAAGTGGTCCTTGTGTGACACTTCATTTTCATTGGGATGTTTTCTGTGGAAAACAGTGAATGTATTTTTGTTGTATAGTCACCTATGTACGAGGTAGGTTTTATGACTACCTCACTGAGAGCTGGTGGAGCTAGTTTTGCTAAAAGAAGGAAAGAAGTTTCCTTCTCTGTTTTATAACTCATTCCTAGTTTTGAAATTCAATCATGTTTTGGAAATAAATATAAAAATCTATTTTTAAATCAAAATGCATTAGGCATAACTTTTCTACTGAATTAGTCAGTCATTCCAACGACCCCCCCTCCCAATCCAGGTAAAGAGAAAAGTGGCTAGTTTCGTGAAGATCGAAGGAAGCCGCTAGTTGTTTATTTTATGTTGGACTTTAATTGTATTTTCTTGATAAGAACTTAGTATTTTATTTGGATCTGTAACCATAATTGATGGATTTGGATTTCCTTTACTTTCCTGCATGATTAAATGGATATTGTTAAGTATTATTTTTACTGTGCTATCTATTTGGAATTTTGCTATGTGGGCTTATCTATATATATTCTCAGTTGTATCTAGCATTAGACTGGGTAATCCGGTTCCCTCATGAAAATCATGTCGCCCAACCCGACATTTCTACTCCGGCCATACATCAGGTCGTGACAATAAACTACTTACTCTTCATGATTTCTCTAATGCCGACTATAACAAAGATGACTACACTTTTACAATGACTTTTATTGTATCCATTAGTCATTGCGAGTTTCAAGATACAACTTAGTGTTGTTCTTTCTTCTAGTGAAGCTAAATATAGATTTGTGGCAACAATTTTTGCAAGACTTGTGTATTTTTTCTCTTCTTGTGAAACTTAGAATCTTTGTCTCATTAACCAATTATTTATTGTGATAATATTGGTCCCATATTAATATGTCAATCTTATTTTTCATTCTTGCATGAAACATGTTACTTTAAATTATAGTTTTATTCGTGAATAGTTCTTAGCGGCAGTTTTCAAGAAACTCTTGTGACATCTGCATATCAGTTGATGCTCTCTCTAAATCATTCTTGTGAGGTCGCTCCCACTTTCGTATCACAAAATTTCATTTTGTGGGGGTATAATCAAGAAAAAATATTTATTATTATTATTTTATGCCTTACCAATTTTAGTAGTCTAACTAATTTGTAACATTCCAAGTTATGTTAGTTTCCTAATTATTATTATTATTTATTCAAATTAGACTAGTTTCCTAATTACTTTAATTTTCATATATAAATTAGTGAATTAATGTAACTATAATTGAAATCAATAAAACGTATGCCTTGACTTATTCTTATTCTCAAGTTCTTTAACATTTACATTATTAGTGGCTTTAGTATATTAAAATTGAGAAATATCCATGCTTACATGATAGACAAAAAAAAATTGATATTTGTGTAATCAACCTAACAGAGGGTGTGGGTGGTGCTTCCAAATGTCAAGCATATTCTAGATATTAGGTTAAAATTTGATATTTGTCATCAACCCGTTAGAGGGTGTGTTGCTTAGAAATGTCAAGCATATTGTAGACATTAGGTTAAAACTTAATCTTTAGCTGCTTTTGTTGAAGGTAGTCATAAGAATGGTTTCAGTTAAAACCAAAAGTGAAATTTACCTAAAAAATCATAAGATAAGAAAATTATGGACATAAAAAAAAAAAATGGCTGAGGTTAAATTGAGTGTTGCTAACCTTGTGGTCTCAAGGCTCAACTCCATCGCTACTGCCATAGAAACTTCACTTCTTCAACAAAGCCCTTGAAGACAAATCACCAACCAATGTCAATGCAACAATGCTTAAACTCGAGTAAAAGAAGTGACCAAGTCATCATATTAGAAAGATTTTGGATACAGACTTTGGTTATTGCAAAATCACTATGAGTGATGTAAATGTAAATATATTGTAAATATGTTGGCAATGATTTTTTGGCAAATTATATTTATAGAGATTATATTTTATTCCACTATTTTCCAAAATGATAGTTTATTTCTTGGTAATCAAGAAATAATATATTCAGATTAGTGGATGGATTAATATTGAAGATCATGAAGATTTTGTGGAAGAGAAAAATAAGGAATCTCGAATATGAGGAAAGTTGTTGAAAAATCTAAAGACACTTGTTTTTTGGAAAATTTTGTTATGGGAAGCCGATTTGATAAAGATTCAGTGAATTATGTTAGGCTTCGAGATCACATGAATCATGGGATGCTTTCCTAAGTTTTTAGATCCATATCCAAGTAATTGGCAATACTTTCCTAAAATGTCACGCGTGGTGTCACTCAACCGATTTGTTGAGATTTGGATTTCTTATTCCTTGCGATGTTAAATTCGATTTGGTAACTGAATTAAATTGAAAATATGGAAGTTACCAATCATATTTAAGGCTTCGTTTCTATGGAAGTCATTGACGGATTTTTGATTATTCACGAGAGAAGTTTTTCTTCGTTTTGCAAGCCGTCGATTTTCTTTCTTTCCTAACGCTTCTGCGTATAGGTCTGTGTTCATTCAGTTCGTGAATGATTATTTTACACACTCTTCTTATGTTGTGGATTTCATCGATTATACGAGTGTGTTGATTTATTGCATCCGAAGACAACGACTTGATGTTCTAGACAGTGTCATAGGAGGCAATTTTCTTATTGTTCATTGAAACTCAGTTTCGGGAGGAGGCTGCATTTAAACTCAGGAGGAGTTCTGTTTATTGACAATGAGAGCTTGTCAATTTGATCGTGGGAAAGGGGATCTTGCCATAACACGGATTCCGGGAAGAGTCATCTACAACAAGGGGATCTTGTTACTTTCTAGGTCTCGAGAGAGATCGATCTTAAGTCGAGGGGAGCTCGCAAAAACAGTTTCATTGGGGAAGTTAGGAAGAGGCGGCAACAAAGATAAGAGGGAGTCTTTATTTGTATAAGTCCAATTGTCTTGTAACTTTGTGAACTCATTGAAATGTTTTTATTAGGGGTGTGCAAAACCGGTTTCGGTTCGGTTTTGGAGAGAAACCGAACAGAACCGATCGGTTTTGGTTTCGAATTTACAAAACCGAAACCGGTTTTGCAATATACCAAAACCGAACCTAACCGAACCTAACTCTCGGTTCGGTTTCGGTTCAGTTTCGGTTTTACAACCTATTTTTCAAAAAATAAAAAAAATTTGACGGGGTCTCCGAAATGGTCACCTCCTTCAACATACTCCGCAGAAGATTTATGAATTTTGATGTTTAAATTTCTGAATATGTTAATTTTTTTGTTTGATCGGGAGAACAATCCTTTCCCATTATCTCTCTGAGGATTGATGTGTGAGACCTGTTATCTTCAGGATCTTGAGAAGTATGGAGGTCCAAATGCTGTTCAGGAGTGGAGAAAACTTCTGGTGAGCTCTGGTGAGCTCTGGTGAACCCTGTGAGTAATGTGTTCAACATGGCTGATGTTAGATTTCCACATAATCTGAAGACATAAAGTAACAAAGAAGAACGAAAATGCACGAAATAGCGATATGCCAGCGAGTATCAATCACAAAATGCAATTTCTGTAAACAGGATGCAGTACTTCCAATGTCGGCTGCAGCAATGGCTCTGCCTCCTCCATCGATCCGAGGGGATTTAGGAGTTATTTCTACTGCTGCAGCTAGATATGCTCCCGCTCTATTGAAATCATTCTTCCAAATGGGGCCTCAAGGTGCTCTTGGTGCTACCAAACTTCTTAGACCTTTCTCTGAAATTGTGGACTCATTAAAACTGAAAGACCAGTTTATACGTAATTGGATTGACCTTCTAGCTTTCTTGCTTGCTGGGGTCAAATCCAATGCCGTGCTCTCTGCAGAGATGGTAAACATACATAAAAAATCTTTAAGGTTTTTATTATTTTTTTGTTTTTTAGTTAAGGTCCGGTTCGGTTCGGTTTTGATCGGTTTTGGCCGATCCAAACAGAAAACCGAACCTAATTCACCGGTTCCTATAAAATGAAACCGATTCGAACCGAACCTATGCTCAAAACCGGTGAAAACCGAACCTAATTCACCGGTTCCGGTTCGGTTCACAGGTTCCGGTTCGGTTCACCGGTTCCGGTTCGGTTTGCACACCCCTAGTTTTTATATCTGGACGTGGCCCCGTAGACATAGACTGATTGCCGAACTGTGTTACCAACCTCCTGTTTTATTTATTTCTGAATATTTATATTGTTTATCATTGCATTAATTATCGGTGTCATACGTAAAACCCTGTGTGACATCACATAACTGATTTTAATCTTTCAAGTGATAACTTTACGAACAAAATGATATTGAATATCAAATTCTTTTGTCTTCTTATGCAACATCTGATTTTTTGTGAGAGAAAACAACACTTGCTATTACGAAAGAATGTTTTAACAAATAATTGTTCATTAAACTCATCAAAATGAAACTGTAAAAATGTTAGCAAAATGCTTTTGCAAAAATGTCTCGAATTTTTTTCAAAACATCATACTGCAAGCTTTTCAACCCAGTCCAGACAGAACCCGAGTTAACAAGACTCTAACAATTGTCAGGAAATTGATTAATTTTATGACGAAGATGACATGGATAAGTTCATCTGGTGACCAAAAGTTTAGCTTATATGGTTCAAACCAATGCATAATTTATAATTGTCAAACTATTTCCATTCTAGCACATTCTTAGTTCAGATCAGACCTCCGAATAGGCATCATTGATAATATAAATTCTCGATGCCCTTCTACTAATTCCTAAAGTAGAAATAGGAAAAATAAGAATGTCTTCGACCTTTTTTTTTTTAATTTCATTTGTTAATATATTTAACTCTAGAATTCTATTTTAAATTCAGAAATAGAAAAAAAAAATTCTCAAAATAAATGTGTTTTTGATTGATAAAATTAGTTGATAAAGTTTAAAAAATAATGTTACGTTTACTCTCTTATTATACTCTCTAAATATACTTATTGGCGTGTCAACAATGATTTGTACAATTAATATAATTTATTAATTGCACTAATCATTATTTGATATGTCAACAAGTATGTTTAAATAGTAGAATAAGAGTGCAAGTTTAAGACTGAATTTTTCATTATTTGGACTCATTTTTTTCTAAATTTTTATTACAATATATAATATAACCCAATCTTACACCTTTTAATCGAGTGTGTATCTTCTAATCTTTATCGTATTCTTATCGACACCGGTCTAAGTTACAAAAACAAAGTCTATGTTAACCCAATTAAGTAAATGCACATTTTGTAAAGAAATAAAGTGAATCCATTTTTATGCAAATACCATGTTAATTTCTTCTCGTTTTCCTTAACTTCACGTATATTCTTTAATCTTTTGACATAATAAGTACAAATATGAAAGATACATTAGATTGTCATGCTACTTTTTCGAGAATGTTTCGCTGCTTTCGACAAGACAGCCTTTTTATGTTCATAACTAATCATGGTTAATTGATTAAACTATGGTTGTGTTAATTTGTCTGATATAGCATGGTTGTTATACTTATATCTTTAAGCGTAGGAGTTTCTTTTATTTTATTTTTACATTTGACTTAAAATTAAAATAAATATTTTTACTTTATTTACAAATACTAGAAATATTTTTTTTCTAACAATTTAATAAAACTAAATTCTTTGTAGAACGGTTAGTAGATGAGTTTATTTCACCGTAACTATCAAACTATCCATTTTATTTAAAAAAATCATCAATGTATACTATTCATCACCAAAACCATCCAACTATCCGAAATAGGCAAAAAAACCACTACGGGTCGACCGGTGTGGACAGACCGGTCCACCGGTCCTCAATTTTTTTTTTTATTTTATCAATTAATTTTAAAAAAATAACAAACGATATTCAATTTATTTGAAATTTTTATCACATGTTTAGCACATCATAGGGAGATAATCTGAAAATTTTTGTAATTTTAACACACTTGTACAATTTATTATAATTTTATTTAATTATTTTATAAAATAATTATAATAAATTATACAAATATAAGAAAATGACGAAACTTTACAGATTATCTTCCCTGATGTGGTGAACATATAGTAAAATTTTCAAGTAAATTGAATATTTTTTGTTACTTTTGTAAAATTAATCTCAGTTTCTTCTTCACTTTATAAATTAATTCAAAAAAATATTAAAAATATCCAATTTACTTGAAATATTTACCACATATTTATCACATCATGAGAAAATAATTAGTAAATTTTTGTAATTTTTTAACATTTGTATGATTTATTATAATTGTTTTATAAATTAATTAAATAAAATTATAATAAATCGTACCAGTGTTTTAAAATTACGAACATTTTCGGATTACCTCCCCATAATGTGCTAAACATGTGGTAATAATTTCAAATAAATTAAGTAATTTTTGGTATTTTGTTAAAATTAATTGATTAAATGAAAAAAAGAGGGCCGGTCGACCGGTCTGTCCACACCGGTTGATCGGTAGTGGTTTTTTTGTCTATTTAGGATAGTTGGATGGTTTTGGTGATGAACAATATACTTTGATGATTTTTTAAAATAAAAGGGATAGTTTGATGGTTACAGTGAAATAAATCCTAAAATTTTTATAATTTGTTATTTAAATATGTACATGTAACAATCTATGGCGATACTATCAGTACAAAATATTTTCTTTATCATTTAGAAGTACAATTATGATTTAACACTTGCCTATGGAAGATTATTTAAATTAAGTCACTAGATTTTATTAGGCACAGGTAACATAAACATATTTGTAAAAAATTAATTCACTAAGTAGTACAATATTATCTATTTTAAGACTAGACTTACACGACTTTGTTTTGTATTTCACGCCAAAAAACTTGTACTATTTAGAAATGAAATTATACATATAAATCATTCAACTCAATTGCACCAAATTAATATTGGATTATGCTTCCCTCTTGCTCTAGGCTAGCGCCTCATAGGTTATCTTCATCTTAGGTCATTCTGGCTCAGAAAATGAAGAGCCACAACAATGAGCACCTTAGAGAAATAGACATCTCTATCGCCCACATTTCTAGTTGAGTATTGGTTCTTATACCGTTTGTAAATACTCAAGTCCACCAATTAGTACAATGTATTCTTCTTTGTATCTAAGCCCTCACCACTTTGTTTTGTAGGTCCTGTCTCAAAAAAGTCTCACACTCGTTAGACATAAGAATCTTACATATGAAGCAGTCACCTCAATCATACTTAAACAATGTGGGATCGACATCACCAAAATTGCCCTACATTGGGGGCTCAGTACCAAAGCATCACAAGTCTATCCAAACACATTTTGTGTTACATGAAGATGTTTTATTTGCACATTAGGAAAATGTATGATAGGGTGGTGATGACGCGCTCTTTAGGTTTCAAATCCCTAAACCTGATAAAGTATGTTTGTTAATTACGATTTACGGGTGGTACACCACAAACCATTGTCTGCCGGTCACCTAGGATGACTCTATTGGTCTTCAGATCGCCGTTGCTATTACTTCCTTTTAGCTCATGAAGTCTGTCTATTCTTCGGATTGTCATTTTTCTGTGATAGTGTGTTGAAGGGATCCTTAAGTGACCCTCATTTGTCACTATGATTGTTTTATATGGAAATATGGTAGAGGTTTATTTTACTATAGCTTGTATATAACCATGTTTTCGAACTACCACACCGGATGACTTGTAAACCTTGTTTTAAATAGCAAAAAAGATTTTGATGATTGAAAATCCACGTATAGCTTGAAGTTTTGAAAAGAAGAAAGAAATTTTTAAACAATAGTACTCTTGTGCATGGGATTTGAAGTTGAACTGTTATTTGAAATGAAATATGAAATTATTTTACATGAATTGTATTTAGTATAAATTTCCTACTGAGTTAATCACTCATCATAGATGACACTCTCCATTTCCAGGCATGGATTAGAGCTATTAGCTGCAATGTGGCGGAGGCGGTGGTTCTAATTTTATTTTGTTTAAATATTCTAGAGTGTCTCCCTAAATTTATTAATTCATTTTTTTAATTCTAGGTTGTCAAATTATTGAGGGGTTGATCTCTAATTTTCTGCACAATATATCTTTGAATTTAATTATGAATGACATTATCTTATTTTTATACGATTACTGTGTGAACTCAACTTGGTTTCTATGGGACAGAGTTCAATCTAACTTTAAATCTTCCGCTGTAAACTGAGTCCTTGGCTGGGCAATCGGGTTCTCTCCAAGAATCCGGTCGTTCAATTCGGTCTTTATGTCTAGGTCACTTCCGGGTTGTGACAGACCAAGTCTTAAAAAGTCTAATTCATCGAGGTTAATATGTTAAATGAAAAACAAAAACAAAAAGTTAACTTAACCCAGCCCCTGAGTTACGAGTTAAATAAGTCGAGCTGAGCGAGTTAAACAAGATTAACGAGTTGAGTTTGTATAAGTTTATGATATTTTGTACTTATATCAATATAATGTATATATAATTTATTTACTTATTAAAATTATAATAATAATTATTTAGCATTATAATATTAACATATACTAGTTAATTGACTAATTAGTAATATTGTTTAATTAATATGTAAAATGACTCGTGCATTTAGAAAAAAAAAATATTGGAGATAAGAATGTCAAAATTTTACCATATATGAATATCATTAAAAATATTTAACTACAGTTTATGTTGACATGGTTGACACAATAAGTTTGACCGTTAACTTTAACTTGGTCAATTACATATTTTGACCATTATTTTGGATAGGTCAACAATGTTTGAGAAATTCTCTAGCATTGTCATCCTCAACCCCTTTTGATCTATTGAGCGCAATGATGCCTTTCGTTTCATGAAATTCAATCAATATCATTTTAAACTTTATTCGAAACATTTAAGGTGAAAGATTTTGTAATAGGTTGATATTATTTCACATAGGTAAATCTTGAATCTTTAGGATTCAAAGGATTTCGAGAACCGAGCATTTAGGATAGAGATTCACCGGGTACAAAGGTAACTGTAAGGGATTCATATTTTCAAAATCACATTTTAAGATATATTACTAAAAAAAAGGGTAATCTTCTTTAACAACATATTAATTTTACTTATAAGTATATAGTTTTACATGTTTACGTTTGAACATGTATGGTAGATGATAATTATCGGACATGTGAACTGGTCTGACTTATTATAGCTGACCCCAACCATAAGAGAGTGCTAAGGGACAACCGAAATATCAAGTGGTGTGAACCTTGTGCAAAACACGGTTGAACATATATGTCATAAAAGGAAAGTGATTGTTTGCCACAAAGGGATGTTCACTTCTTCCACATTGAGATACTTCATAGTGTTCTTTAGGGGGAGGACATTGTGGCAGCTCTCCACCACCTTTAATGTCTCAATCTTGAGCGAGCTACCCTCATAGCATGCAGCATGCCATGATGTGCAGCCACTAGTGAGCCGAGAGGGAGCCTTAATGTCTCCACGGAAGAAGGAGTTCCATGAACAGTATCAATTGTCAATTTGACATTGGTAGTGCGCACCTCCTCAACCAAAGAGGCTTAGATGTAGAATCTGTTATTCCTACATGAACCATTTGAGGTCAAAAATGAAGTTTGTGAGGTCAACGCCGCATCAAAGAAGGGTTGTTACCATCGAGGATCTTGTGGTCAGATCATGCTCACTCAAGATGCACGTTGAGTTGTATTAACATCTCGAGATATGGCATGTGTAACGACCCCGTATCCCAGCAAGATATTGTCCACTCTGGGGAATTGGGCCGCAGCCCAATATCCTCCCCTCACGGCTTTGTTTGGCGAGAACTTCCCGGAAGGTCACCCAACCTGAAATTGCTCTCGCCAAAGCACTTTTAACTTCGGAGTTCTTATGGGATCCGTTGCCAATTGTGCTCCAAAACGCGTCTTGCTATGTTGGGAGGGTCTCTTTACATATGTTTCATTTCCACATACTTCTCCAAGCGATGTGGGATTGTGACGACCCCCTTTTTACGACCCGTCACCTTCCGGTTCACCCGCGCGGACGTACCGCTATCCGGGTTCCGGTTCGTGCGGCCATCGTACCCATACTTGCACATTCGGGTCATCACAATCACCCCCCCTCGGGGGCCCAACGTCCTCGTTGGCCACATTTCCGGTTGGGTACAGGCTCTGATACTATTTGTAACGACCCGTATCCCAGCAAGATATTGTCCGCTCTGGGGATTGAGCCGCAGCCCAATATCCTCCCCTCACGGCTTTGTTTGGCGAGAACTTCCCGGAAGGTCACCCAACCTGAAATCGCTCTCGCCAAAGTACTTTTAACTTCGGAGTTCTTATGGGATCCATTGCCAATTGTGCTCCAAAACGCGTCTTGCTATGTTGGGAGGGTCTCTTTACATATGTTTCATTTTCACATACTTCCCCAAGCGATGTGGGATTGTGACGACCCCATTTTTACGACCCGTCACCTTCCGGTTCACCCGCGCGGACGTACCGCCATCCGGGTTCAGGTTCGTACGGCCATCGTACCCATACTACGCGTCTTGCTATGTTGGGAGGGTCTCTTTACATATGTTTCATTTTCACATACTTCCCCAAGCGATGTGGGATTGTGACGACCCCATTTTTACGACCCGTCACCTTCCGGTTCACCCGCGCGGACGTACCGCCATCCGGGTTCAGGTTCGTACGGCTATCGTACTCATACTTGCACATTCGGGTCATCACAGCGTGTGGACTAGAGTGCCCTCATCCACGTTGGTCATTGGAAGTGCATACAAGGTCCCAACCTTTTAGTGTTAGCGGGTTGCCCGATAGGTGATTATGGATAACTTCTCTCATCTCTTGTTAGCTTTTTTACTTTCGCATGCAGATAGAAATGTTTGCCAAAGTATGGTGGTCAGAATGAGTTGTGAACTCAGGCACCTGGTATTGATCGTTAGTATCATGACACTGTGCATGTTAGTTTTTTATAGGTGTATGAGTTATTATGATGATACATCGAAATAGTCAAGGGTCTGTCATGGGATGAGAGTCTCCAAACATGATAAGGGATTGCGATTGATGTCTAGGTGGTTAGATTTATTTAACTTTATATGGTGAATATACATTTATACCTATTAGATTGCACATTATGGTTATGATCTAATATTAGACCCACTAAAAGTGGTTTAATAAAGCTTTATGTTTTGGCATTAAGAGTGTATTGATAATAGGCCCTATGCATGTATAGATACAAGAGTGTAATTACATATTCTTCTATGGATAGAATTGTAATTATACATTGAAGTTGATATTAGGACTACAATCTCCTTTTGCTATACACACTTTTCAATCTTTATAACCACCATCACCTCTAGAAAGAATTTAATAGAGGTGTTTAATGAAAATAGAAGACTTTAATACCCGACTTGATGCTCTTCAAATTTCGTCAATGGATCCAGGTATGTTGTTCTTATCTCTTGATTTTCAGATATGGAAATGAATTTGAGAATATGGATTACGATTTCAGATTATGAAACTTCTATTTTCAAAGTTCTTACAAGATGGATTATGGTTTTAAATTATAGAACTTGTATGTTTAAAGTTCTTATAAGGTTAGATATTATTTAATCTTGATTGGTGTCTAGGTCAGATTGGGTTACTTTCAAATACTATGTTTGATATGTGTATGTTGTGATGGTATGGATTAAGATTACTATAATAATCTCAAATAGAATGATTAAGTGAGATTAAGATGGTAATAAACCATGGTTAAACTAATACATGTATTGTAAGTTGGAACATGTGTGAATATAAATTCAATAACAATTGTTGTAATGATCGGATAATTTTGAAACTTTACAATATTAAATTAGACACATAAATGAAGACAATGACTTTAGATTGAAATGATTTGAATGTATGCAACAAAAATTATGGAAGTTTTAAGTTAGTTGAGTTGTATTTGATTTTAAATTGTACTATTTTTGTAAATCACTCTAAATTAAACTTTAGAGTGTGACTCTAGCTAAGGTTATTTAGGGAAAAATGCTTCTCACTTCTTGAAGTATGTGGCCATGTAATAGATTAGATGACCAATGAAGTGATATTACATGTCACCATTGGATTATGAGTAATATGTGATTAAGGTGTAATTAAGAGGTAATTAATGTTAATTAATCATGATTAATTGTATTAATCTTGGTTCTTAGCTTAATACTAATCTAAAATTAATTGGTTTAAGTTAAGGGAAATTAAATTTAAGTAATTATGGTAAAAATGAAGGTATTAAAATTTGGACGGACAAATTGAACAAAAGAATAAATTACTCTAAGATCTATCTAGAAAATTGGTCTAAGGATTGAAAATTCAGTCATTTCGTGCTATAGAGATAGAAATAAGAGATAAGTGGAGAAAAATAGAATAGATAGAGAAAGTGAAAATTCAAGGTAAAGGAGTGAGATTCAACCATTTTGAAGAAAGTTGTTCCTCTCATCAAGCGCATTCATTTGAGCTAAGAATCAAATAGTGAAATTAAAGAAAGAGAGAAATCAAAGAGATACAAGTTTAACTCTTTGAGATTTACTTAAAATATGCTTATTCACATAATAAGTTGAAAAATTAAGATTATATAAAGGACTCTTGAATTGCAATGTTAATATGTCATGTTTATACGAGTTTGTTTTGGTGTAAAAATAAGTGAAAGAAGCATGAAATTAGTGCGGTTTTGATGAGAATGGGTTGAAATTGTGAAGAATAGAATCAATAATAAAAGTTGATTATATTGATGTAATGAAAGCATGGAAATGATATATCTTGAAGATTGAAAATCATTGAAATAGATTTGGATTTAGAGATAAAGTGATTTAAAGAACTCATAACTTTTGTGTTGTTGAATTAGGTTATGTATCAATATCCATATTTGATAAAATTGATGATATTGATTTATTATGGGTTGAAGTTTGAATTTAGTTGTTGAATATAAACATGTTAATATCCTTTAATGGAGATTGTTGGGTTTTGTCAAAAGGGGTTTTGTGAATTGAATTTTAAACAAATGATTTTATTATACATAAATATTGTATAATTGGAAGCATTAATGAATAAAATGCTTGAAATAGATTAAAAATGCATATTTGGAAAATTATATTTTGTGAATATGGTCTTTGAGGACTTGGATATGGTTTGGAATTAAATATATTGTTGCAATTGTGAGAAAATACGAGTTTTTGGCATTGAAGCGGGCTTCTGGTGTACATGACAGACTTTCGTGAGATTCAATGAGTGAAAAACTATTGGGAGCAGGCTTTTGGAGTCTGGAGCAGACGTTTGGGAAGGAAAATAAGTGAAAAAGTTCTTATAATCAAATTTCTGAGGTTCCGGAGCGGGCTTCTGCATAAGAACAAAAGTACTAAACTTGTCTGATTCAGGAGTTTGCAATAGATAACATGATGCCCACAAAACTTAATATGATTTTAAAATATGATTAAAAACGAATTAAATGTCGAGTTTTTGTGAGATTTGGTACATGATTAAATGATGTCTACATAGTTGTATCACCATTAATTGTTCAACATTTTACTTGTCATATAATTAAGATTTGTATGTTCATATCATATGCACTATTATGTATATATTATTCCTTCAATGTATGCATAGTGAGAATGCTCAAAATCATACATAATGGAATTATTTATACGTATGAAAATGGTATTGCGGGAGGTATAATTGGTAACATTCGAAGTTAATATATATCGTAGGCTATGTATCGTGTGACGTATGTGAAGCGGAAAAATATAAGGGGAATGACTGTGAGTTTCCCTTGCGTTGCAAATCTCTAACTCTCCAGAGATTTATGTTGACGTGCAGACGTTATTGTGAAATAATCAATTGGATGTACATATGCGTGTACTTTTATATGGTGGTTATGAATCAAGCATATCAGTATTCATATTATATGTTCATATGGATCATGCATATTGACATTCACATAATATGTTAGTATGAAACTTGATAAATATGAAATCTATTAAATAACATAGTACATGGACTTGTTGTGATTCACTTATAATAATATGGGTGCACACACACTTCCATTGATTCATTTATCATGGTATGATAAGTGTGTGAGAGATGTATTTCATATTTATTACGTATAGTTGAGTATAAAATGAGAAAGTGGTAAGTTGAGGTATCTAGACAATAATTTATATATCATGTGTCTAGGCATATTCATATATGCCCTATGCATTTTGACATATAGAGAAATATAGTAAACATGATGCTAAGTGAGACATTAATTATAAATCTATTTGAGGACTTTGTAAAAAGTATGAGTTTAAACATTAATAGAATATGTCTAAATAGTTTAGGTAAATATGAACCATAAAATGGGTGTGTGAAATGAAATTAAACATTAAATATAATGTCTAGATAGTTTTTTATGAAATGTAAACATTGGTTAAATATAAACCATTGAATCATAGGGTAAATTGTAAAATGATATTCATATCACTCACAAATATATATAGAGATGAAAATGGGGTACATGAAATGAGATTTAAAGAAAATAGGGGATAAGAATCTAGAGGAAATGAAATATATGAATCTCGACGGTGGCAACTAAACATGAGGGTTGCTCTCGTTGCGGGACTTAACCCAACACTTTATGTGATGACCAAGATGTGTACATATGAGTACGACTGTGGGACAAACCTCGGAACCTAAGCCGAGTGTAGGTCAATCCCGGACTCGAGTATAGGCGAATCCCAGGTCGTAAAGAAGGGGTCGTGACAATTCCACATTGCTTGAGAAAGTATATGGAAATGAAACATATGTAAAGAAACCCTCCCAAGATAGTAAGACGTGTTTGGAAGCACAATTGGCAACAGATCTCATAAGAACTCCGAAGTTAAAAATACTTCGGCGAGAGTAGTACCAGGTTAGGTGACCAACTGGGAAGTCCTTGCCAAAAAAAGTCGTGATGAGAAGATATTGGGTTACGGTTCAATTCCCAGAGCGAACAATATCTTACTGGGAAAAGGAGTCGTTACACTTTATCTAGTGAACCGAGATTTATGTGCAAAGTGAATGTTACACATGGTGTAAGGTGTGCATAAAAATTAATTGCACAGGAGAATGATAAAAGAATTTAGTAAGACTATGATTATCTAATTGATATGTCTAAGCATTTATACACAATATATTTCTTACGTAAAGAGGTGTTTCATGTAATTAAATATTAACAAGAAATTTTTAGAGTGATAACATATAGAACATGGGATGTGTGTTTGAGAGTTGATCAATGTTTTAAATAAAGCGATAGTTGTGAGCACTGATCATCCAAGCTTTTAGTACATGACTAGATGTAAATTCAGTTTTGTTTGGTGAATTCTTATATTAGCAGTATTATTAAGTTTTATAAAACTCGCAACGTTGTTTCTTCCAAATTTTCAAGAATAGTTGATGACAACTCACAGGATAAAGGTAAAGACAAGATGGATTAAAAAGTCTAGCACAACTTAGACTCAAATGTAGTTTTAGATTATGTTTTTTCTTATATTTTTGTTTTAGTATGACTCACGGTGTAAATTAAACCTGGATAAGGTAAGATAGATCAAAGAGCCCATCACAACTTAGGGTCTAATGTTGTTTTGGATTATGTCTTTTTTTGTATTTTTATTTTAATATGATTCACGTTATAAATTAAATCAGAATAAATCTTGTATGTGACGAGACTTATGTATTATTTTTTAATGGATTTTATATAATTGAGCAGCTCATTGCCTATGAATGATTAGTAATTTAGGATTTTAGTTAATTATACTCGTTTATATGTTTTCCCACTTCCGAAATTCATAATTGCGGGCTTGGTTTTCACAAACTTCTTTTTCTAAAATGTTTTTTTCTAAGTAAAAATTGAAAATTCAGGCGTGTGAAAGAAAAGGTTTTAAAATATTTAATATAACTTTAAAAGTAATATTAAATTTACATTTTAATCATATTTATTGATGTGACGTTATTAAGTGGTGTAAGTTATATTTTATTTTAATTATTTATAATTTATTTTAATTTTTACTGTAATCAATGGGTGACACTTAAACCAAACATCACGAGGTAACAATAAAGATAAACCTAAAGTTATTCTAACATTAAAAAAAACCTTAAAAGTCTTGTCAATTCACGTCAGGGCATCAACGATTCTGTTGTTTATTATCGTTTTTGAATTAAAAATAATTCTGAAATTAGGTGGGAGGAGAGGAACTGGGGTTCGGTGCTGGTGCTGGTCCCGGTCCTGGGATTCGGGATAAAAGTCCTGAATCCTCGGTTTGGTTTCCGTCTGGGGTCGTAACTAGATCGATCCGGACCATGCTCAGCCCGGACACGGTATTTCCCATATAACTTTTATGTTGAGTTATGGAGTCTAATTAGGTTTAGGGGTATTATGGTCAAATAATTACCCTGTTATTCTGTAACCCTAAATCGTCTATTATATAAAGACGTGTTTAGGTTATTGAATGTATTACAGAAAAGACAAAGTGTCTGAGAGGGTGAGGCAAACTATTGTAACTCGTTTGTTCGATCTTAGTGAAATCTGTCAGCGGCCAGTGGACGTAGCTCTCGCGACGAGAGTGAACCACTATACATCTGTGTGTTATTTCTTTTTCGTATTTCTGAATCGTTCGCTACAGGTGGATTAGGGCGTCTAATCCTAACAACTGGTATCAGAGCTTCGAGGTTGAAGTGGTTTTCGAAAAATCAGGGTTTGATTTTTCGAAGGGTATCGATCGATTTGAGGTTCGTAATTTCGTTACGTGAAATTTCAATTTTGGTGGAAAAGAAATTGAAATTGAAAAAGGAAATAGAAAAGTTTTATTGTTTTTCTGCCGTGGGAAACAAAAAAGAGAAAAAACAAAAACAGAACAGTGTCTGTTCTTGCTCGCCGCGAAGAACCAGAAGACGGAGAAGCCCGAGCCGCGCGAAACACTCGAGCATCGCCACCGCCCCCGACCGCGCCAGACCGCGCCGCCCCGACCACACAGACTACGCCGTCGCCCCCGACCGCACGCCGCGCCCACACCAGAATCGACCCGCTTGAACAGAGAACTCCTTTGTTCTCTTCTCCCCGAGCCGCGAACCACCTGGACCGTCGTCGACCTTCGAGCGCCGAGCAGAACCGACCGCCGACCGCCGCCCACCGCACGGCTGTTTTTGCCCTTGTTCGTTGCTGCCAGTGATCGCCGAGCACTTGGATTGGAATATTTGATTTTTCACAATCTCAAGATTTTTGATTAATTATTTTTGGTGCTATTCTGATTTTGGGTGGATTATATTTCTTGGCAGATTTATTCTGTTTTGGGCTGAGATATTTTGAGAGTAATTTTTGATTGGGAAATATCTGAAATTTGGGGCGGGTATATTGGTTCTGAATTTTCGGGACAGATTCATTCTGGTTTTAAAAGGGAGATTTTGAGCAATGGCAGGAGATGAAAGTACTAGTCACAGTATTAAAAAATTCGATGGGACAGATTTTGCGTTCTGGAGAATGCAAATTGAAGACTATTTATACGGGAAAGATCTTGAACTTCTATTGAGTGCAAAACCAGAAAAGATGGACGTCGTTGAATGGAATCGCCTTGACAGAAAAGTTTTGGGAGTCGTCAAATTGACGCTGACTCAAAGCGTTGCTCACAACGTGGCGAAGGAGACAACTACAGCGAGTCTGATGAAGGCTCTATCTGATATGTACGAGAAACCCTATGCGAACAACAAGTTGCTCACAACGTGGCGAAGGAGACAACTACAGCGAGTCTGATGAAGGCTCTATCTGATATGTACGAGAAACCCTCTGCGAACAACAAGGTGCATTTGATGAAAAAATTGTTCAATCTGAAAATGGGTGAAGGTACTTCTGTAGCTGCACATCTAAATGAATTTAATACTGTCGTGAATCAATTATTATCTGTGAATATTGATTTTGGGGATGAGGTTCGTGCCCTAATTCTATTAGCGTCCCTTCCGAATAGCTGGGAGTCCATGAAGGCAGCAGTCAGTAATTCAGTCGGCAGTGCAAAATTGGTATTTACTGATGTGAGGGATCGTATTCTAGCCGAGGAAGTGAGAAGAATTGATTCTGGAGAAACATCGAAAGGCTCAACTCTGAATGTGGAAAATAGGGGGCGAAATAAAAATAGAAATTCCAATCGGGGCAGGGGCAGGAGCAGATCCAATTCGAGAAATGGAAGGGGTCACTCTAAATCTAGAAAAAAATTTGAGTGTTGGAATTGTGGCAAGCAGGGTCACATGAAAAAGGATTGCAGAGCTCCGAAGAAGAACGATACTGAAAAAGGTGATGGAACAAATACAGTAACAGAAGAGGTCACTGACGCATTGATTCTTTCAGTCGATAGCCCGATAGACTCATGGGTCTTGGACTCAGGAGCATCCTTTCATACCACGGCTCACAAAGAACTAATGGCAAATTATGTAGCTTGAAATCATGAGAAAGTCTATCTTGCAGATGGTGAGCCACTGGATATTGTTGGCATCGGGGACATCAAATTGAAGACGACAAACGGGTCTGTTTGGAGTATCAATAAAGTAAGACATGTTCCGGGTTTGATGCGTAATTTGATTTCAGTGGGGCAGCTTGATAGTGAGGGTTACCATGTTAGTTTCAGAACCAATGCGTGGAAGGTAACTAAAGGAGCGATGGTCGTCGCTCGAGGTCAGAAAACAATAACCCTATACATGACTTCTACATGCAGAGACACAATTTGTAACACCCGGAAAATTTCCTCAAAGTGAATTGTGTACAACCAGAAAATTTCTTATAATGTACTAAGCCTAGTTAAAGTATGTTACGAGAGTTTAATTTCATTCAGAGGTGATGCAAATTATAGGGTGAAATTTGAAGAGGAATTTATGAGAAAATCTTATGCTTGAAGTGAGTTGGTTAAATTGTGTAAAAATATTAAAGGAAAATAATGATAAAAAGTAAAAGATAAGGATGATTGGAGGGGAAGTTCACGTTGGAGTGATAAAGGAAAGAAATGAGGTTGCTTTATAAATATTTAAAGAATGGTGGAAAGAATTAAAAGTAGGAAGAAATATTTTTATAAATAAGTTAAAGTAAAGGTAAAAGAAATATTAAGAAAATAACTTATATGATGAATTGTCAATTTGAAAAAGTGCCAACCACGTTGGAAACAAAATGAGAGAGTATACTTTTCTACAAATAATGATAATAAAAAAAAAAGAAAAAGAGAAAAAAAAAAAAGAAAAGGTTGGGTTTGGATAAGCTTGAGGGATATTTATCCTTTTTCTTCCTATCCATCGATGACATACCCCATCATTTAATGTTTTCTTTTAAGAGAACAAAATGAAGAATGGTCTTCATTTTGGTAACCCAACCCACGATGAAAACCTCTCTTTCTCCTCTCTAGCTTCTCTGCCACGGACTTCTCTCCTCCATCTTTTACAAACATCCTCCTCTCTAGTTCTCAAGATTTTCACGGTACGAGTTGACTTCCTTAATGGTTTAACAATTTAAGGGTTTAAATGTAATAGAAGTGGAGATTAGTTGGATTTATTTGATGATTTGATAACCCTTAGATGACTGCACAAAAGTGAGCTTCTTTTTCTCCTTTTTGGTTTAATTGATGTTTAAATTGAATGTAGTGGTTAGTTGTGAAATGGAATGAAGCAAAGACATCAATTTGGAAGGGTTTGATGTTTTTTTTCTTAATTTAATGGTTTAATTATTGGATGGATTAGTTTAGGTGGTATTTAGGGATAGATTGGAGTTTAGGCGGAAGTTAGTGAAAAACCGGTTTTGAAAAAACTAGGAGGGTCGAATCTGTTTTTGTGCTTTCTGGTTTTATAAGTTGTTTGGTTAGTTAATTTGAGTGTTTCAATGGATAGTAGACGTGTAGAGGTTTCCGAATTGGGGTGGCACGTCGAAATCCGTTGAAAAACGAGAAAGTTATGGCCGTTTGAACTTGGACGGTAAAAATTGCACAAAAATCGGGTTTTGTAGTTTTAGTATGAATTGTGGTGTAGTTTTGGTTAGTTTAGGTTTAGGAATTTCTTAGAATTTTAATGGTGTGTTACTAAGCTAAGTTTTTATTATTTTAGGTGATCGAGCGAGTGAATTATCGGACGAAGTAGACCATTGAAAATCGGGCAACCAGGTAAGTAGTGGAAACTATTGTTTTGCCTTCGGGCCTACACCACGGAACGGTAGGTTTGTTGTTTGTTTGTTTGTTTGATTGGTTATTTTATTTTTTGCTGTGATGTGTTGTGTGGTTGTTGTTGTTTGGTGTTGCTTGAATGTTGTTTGTATGATTTCTTTGTCTTGTATTGGTTGTGTGGCGGTGAGGTGAAAATGTAAAAAGGGGTGGTGTTAGCTTGAAAGGTGAGTGGGTAGTGCCCTCTTGGGAGCGAGTCTCGGAGGGTTAGGGCCATCTTGGGAGCGAGACTCGGATGGATACGCATCTTGGGAGCGAGACTCAGATGTGTTATAGGTAAGTGGGTAGTGCCCTCTTGGGAGCGAGTCTCGGAGGGTTAGGGCCATCTTGGGAGCAAGACTCGGATGGATACGCATCTTGGGAGCGAGACTCAGATGTGTAATAGGTAAGTGGGTAGTGCCCTCTTGGGAGCGAGTCTCGGAGGGTTAGGGTCATCTTGGGAGCGAGACTCGGATGGATACGCATCTTGGGAGCGAGACTCAGATGTGTAATAGGTAAGTGGGTAGTGCCCTCTTGGGAGCGAGTCTCGGAGGGTTAGGGCCATCTTGGGAGCGAGACTCGGATGGATACGCATCTTGGGAGCGAGACTCGGATGGTCACGCATCTTGGGAGCGAGACTCAGATGTATATTAGATGATTGGGGTAGTGCCATTTTGGGAACTAGAATCGGATGTGTGTTAGGGGGGTGTGAGAGTCGTGTATGTTTGTTATATTTGTTCTTCCCTACTTGCTAAGCGTAAGCTTACGTGTGTGTGTGTGTTCTGTGGTGTAGGTGACGGAGCAGGTACAGGTGAGTTGGAGAGCGAGGATCAGGACTAGGGGCGGTCGGAGATCCACGGAGCACGCCGGTGCGGGCAATTGTCGGGGCGTCTCGACCATGGTCTTCGGGAGATGTGGGACTTTATATTTTGATAGTTTATTTTAAATGTCTGTTTGTAGAAATGATGAGAATGCGCAACTTCTTTTTGATTGACGTTTTGAGAGTTATTGTATTGTTGTATATGGTCATAGTTAAGGGTGATGCGTCGCCCTAGACTGCGGATTTTCTTCATTTTGAGTTGATAGCAGTTCTCGACGATATGTTGATTTTTGGAGATTTCGTAGGTTGGTTAGATGGTTAGGAGTATTCTGGATCTGGTTGGGTATAGATTTGAGTGCAGGTACTTAGCATTGTGGAGGCGCCATTTTCAGGCGTTACTTTGCCGAAATTTTCGGGAGGGCGCCGTGGTGCTTAACGGTTAGGATTAAGGGGGAGTCTAGGTAGCTAGGTATAACATAAGAGAACTTCGGGAGATTTAGTTTTAAATTCCACTGTGTTAGTTTATTTTAAATTTGGGAATTATGAAAATTATATTAAATTAGTTTTAAACGTTGTTTTCATCGAGGTTAGAGTGAGCCAAGTAGCGCATCGAGCCAGAGTGGGTTCGGGGGCGTTACACAATTGTAGTTGTTGATAGCTCGAAGAACACAGAGTTGTGGCATTGCAGATTGGGCCACATGAGCGAGAAAGGAATGAAGATTCTTGTCTAGAATGGTCAGATTCCGGAGCTAAAGTCTGTTGAGCATCAGTTTTGTGAAAGTTGCATTTTTGGGAAACAGAAACGTGTCAGTTTTCTAAAAGTTGGCAAGGAGCTGAAGCAGAAAAAACTGGAATTAGTGCACACTGATGTGTGGGGACCCGCACCCGTTTCTTCTCTTGGTGGATCACACTACTACGTGACGTTCATAGATGATTCCACAAGAAAGGTTTGGGTCTACTTCATGAAGAACAAGTTTGATGTATTCAGTGTTTTCAAGAAGTGGAAAGCTTTGGTTGAGAATGAAACGAATCTGAAAGTGAAGTGTTTGAGGTCTGACAACGGAGGCGAGTACATCAATGCAGAGTTCAGCGAGTATTGTGCTATGAATGGGATCAAGATGCAGAAGACCATTCATCGAACGCCTCAAGAGAACGGAGTAGCTGAAAGGATGAACAGAACGCTGAATGAACGTGCAAGGAGCATGAGATTGCACGCCGGACTGCCTAAAACCTTTTGGGCAGATGCAGTCAGCACAGCAGCCTACCTGATCAATAGAGGACCCTCTGTACCTCTAGATTACAAAATTCCAGAAGAATCCTGGAGCGGTAAAAGGGTAAACTTTTCTTTTCTGAAAGTTTTTTGTTGCTTATCATATGTTCATATTGATGATTCTAAAAGAAGTAAACTTGATTCGAAATCTAATAAGTGTTTTCTTATTGGTTATGGTGACGCCGAGTTTGGTTATCGTTTCTGGGATAATCAAAATCGGAAGATCATTCGCAGCAGGAACGTCATCTTCAACGAACAAGTTCTTTACAAGGATACTATTGGTAACACTTCAGACAGTGGGAGTTCTGTATTGAAAGAGTCTACTGTGGTCAACTTCAGAGTTTCTTCAGGTGATATTACTCCGACCAGAAAAGAAGATCAGAGTATTGTTGAAGAGGAAGTTGATGAGAATGTGGCTCCAGAGGTAAATCCGCAAACGCCGATTGCATAACCAAGAAGATCATCCAGAATCAGCAAACCAACTCAGAGATGGTCCCCGTCTCTCAATTACATTTTGCTTACTGACAGAGGTGAACCGGGATGTTATGAGGAAGCAGAACAGTCTGATGATTTGATTGAGTGGGAGGCAGCCATGAAAGATGAAATGGACTCACTGAAATCAAATAAAACTTGGACATTAACCAAGTTGCCGAAGGGGAAGACAACACTGCATAACAAGTGGGTTTACCGAATTAAAGAAGAACCTGATGGAAGCAAAAGATATAAAGCCAGATTGGTTGTCAAGGATTTTCAGCAGAAAGAAGGCATTGACTACACCGATATTTTCTCACCAGTGGTGAAGCTGACGACGATCAGAACAGTTTTGAGTTTGGTAGTGAAAGAAGATCTTCATCTGCAGCAGATGGATGTGAAAACTGCTTTCCTTCACGGCAGTTTAGATGAAGAGATATACATGCGTCAGCCATAGGGCTTTGAGATGAGAGGGAAAGAGGAACTTGTATGTAAGCTTCAGAAGAGTTTGTACGGTTTGAAATAGGCTCCAAGGCAGTGGTACAAGAGATTTGACAGTTTCATGAAGAATAACAGTTTTGTGAGATGTGAAGCCGATCATTGTTGCTACATCAAAAGGTTTGATAATTCCTATATTATTCTGCTCCTTTATGTTGATGATATGTTGATTGCAGGAGCAAGCTTGCATGAGATTGACAGGCTGAAGAGGAAGTTATCTACAGAGTTTGCAATGAAGGATTTGGGTGCTGCAAAACAAATCATTGGGATGAGAATATTCAGGGACAAGGATGTTCTAAAACTTTCACAAGAATATTATGTGAAGAAGGTTCTCAGCAGGTTCCAAATGCAGGATGCGAAACCAGTCACTACACCATTGGCTAGTCATTTCAAACTATCCAAAGATCAGTCACCCTCGAACGAGGAAGAGATGAACTACATGGCCAAAGTTCCATATGCCTCAGCCGTTGGTAGTCTAATGTATGCGATGGTTTGCACACGACCAGATATTGCACATGCAGTGGGAGTTGTCAGCAGGTTTATGAGTAATCCAGGAAGAAAACATTGGGAAGCCGTAAAATGGATTTTGCGATACTTGAAGGGAAGTTCAAAGTTTGCTTTATGTTTTCGAAAATCAGACTTGGGTCTAGATGGATACGTTGATGCTGATAATGGCGGTGATATTGACAGTAGTAAGAGCAGGACTGGGTATGTCTACACTTTGGGTGGTACCGCAATCAGTTGGGTTTCGAGACTTCAAGATGTCGTCGCTCTTTCTAGCTATGAAGCCGAGTATATTGCAGTGACAGAAGCTGCAAAGGAGATGATGTGGTTACAGCCTTTTCTACGCGAGTTAGGCCAAAACTACGATGAGAGTGTATTGCATTGTGACAGCCAGAGTGCCATTCATTTGGCTAAGAATCTAGTTTATCATGGCAAGACAAAGCATATACAGGTACGCTATCACTTTATCAGATCTGCTTTAGAAGATGGAGTATTAGCGCTTGAGAAGATCCCAGGGAGTCGGAATCCAGCTGACATGTTGACGAAAGCTATGACAAGTGAGAAGCTGAAGTTGTGCGCAACTTCAGTTGGACTTCTTGAATGAGATATGGGATTGATGCCGCTGTAGATGGAGAGATGATGTGATTAGTCTACAAGTGGGAGATTGTTGAGTTATGGAGTCTAATTAGGTTTAGGGGTATTATGGTCAAATAATTACCCTGTTATTCTGTAACCCTAAATCGTCTATTATATAAAGACGTGTTTAGGTTATTGAATGTATTACAGAAAAGACAGAGTGTCTGAGAGGGTGAGGCAAACTATTGTAACTCGTTTGTTCGATCTTAGTGAAATCTGCCAGCGGCCAGTGGACGTAGCTCTCGCGACGAGAGTGAACCACTATACATCTGTGTGTTATTTCTTTTTTGTATTTCTTAATCGTTCGTTACAGGTGGATTAGGGCGTCTAATCTTAACATTTTATTATTTCTTCTATTTCACATTTGAATATTCTGGTTTTCCTCTGATAATCAACCCAAAGCACAGTTGCTCCTATCTAGTACATACTACCCAATTACAAACATTTCTTGCACTTGACAAATAATAAAAAAAGACTCCATTTTGTTTACTGGGTGATGAAGAAGAGCTTGAGAGAAGCAGTATACCAGCTAACATAGGAGGCATGGAGGTTTGGCCAGTCTGAGGAGTGTGAGAAAGTGTAGTGGTGAAGCCAAAGAGAGAGCACCTGCTCTTGTTCTTCCGGTTTCAACGTCTTGATTGTCTCCTCCAACGCTCTCTCCGTCTCCAACCGTTCGCCGGAGCTCAGAACCGGCATGTCAGTGCCGTTGCTGGCCCTGCATAGCAAAGGTAGCCATGAGAGAAGCAGCTTCAGCTTCGTTTGTCTATCTGCTTCCCTCTTCATTTCTTCTGCTTCCTCCTTTCCCATCTCCTTGGCGTGCTTAAACATAAATGCTGCCACGTCATTTGAATTTATTTATTTAAAAGAAAAAAAATAATACAAAATTGGAAATAATTTCGATTAAAAAGGTCAAACGAAATACCTGAGATTTTGACGAGGATACCTTGGAGCCGCGGCTCAGCTGAAAGAGCCAGCCTAGCTAAGCCGTCGGCCGCCGCCCACTGGCTACAACTTTCTTCATAGTTTCCATAAGCCGAAATCTTCTCCGCCAACCAAAGCAGCTCCGCCGCTATCTTCTCCGACGATATCTCCGACCCCTGTCTGAACTCCTCAACCTTGGTTCTTCCGACACCCCGAACCGCCCTCAAGATTCTGTAAATCTGGAATTCAACCGGTCCGACCCCTGAAATGTCCTTCCCAACCATTAAAGCTTCGAGCAGATGAATATTTCTGGCGAAACCCGCGGCAAGAACATTCTGATTCACCTCCCGCAGCGCCGCCACCCCCTCGCGGTGGTTCTCCTCAATAAGCCTCTCGGCAAGGGATCTGACAACTTCGTACTTACGAGAGCTGACCGGAACGCCATTCACTATCGATAAAAGCTGGGAAAGTGCTCGGGCAATACCCGGCTCAGAGACGCCGTGACCGGGTCTGAAACTGTCGGGTGTGGGAAGTCCGAGGTCATCGGATTCAGATTTGGGGAGATTGGAAGGGAAGCAGAGAGGAAGAAGGCGTAAGAAAAAGACAAAGGAAGTTATCAAAAGATGGCGAATGAAATAAAAAAATTTGTACTTTTGGGTGAATTTGGAGATGGGTTCGTCGAAAAAGATGAAGATGGAAGTGAGGAGGTTTCGAAGAATCAGAGGAGCGATCATGGCGGACGAGATTTCTGCGGCTCCCATGGTTTTCTAGGCTGTTATATCAGTCTTCAACGAGTGTTGTGTAATAAACTAGCAACAAAAAATGGAAAAAAATTCATTAAAATATGTTAATTAATAAAACAATAAAAACTATAATGCCAGTTATACACCTCTAAGTCAACCCGACAAGGCTTACATTTGCACCTCTAGTTTATGCAGCTGTTCTATAAATATCTTCAAAAACACTGCAAAGAAATCAACTTCTCCCAAATCCCACGCACTTGAACATCAACTTGCAGACCAGAGACAGAGAGAGGTTCTATCTCAGCTGGCAAAACGAACCACGACGACCGAGATATCATCTTTGCTTTCGCGGTTCAACGCCTCTGACACCAGTTGCTTGGCTGCCTTCTCCGGGTCTTTCGTCTTTTGCCCGATATCTACTGCTTCTTGATTCGACATCACCTGAGTTTTCATCCAAATTACAACCCCTCTAAACAAACACTTTCAAGCCTGAAAAACTAAAAACTCTCCTAAACTACCTCATAGTACTCACAACTCTGCCAAAAACAGACATTAATTGAAACACATGAAATGTTTTTTTTGTGTTCTTTAGAGAGAGAGAGAAATGGCCGTGACCTTCCATATGCCATCGCTGGCTAAAATAAGAAGATCGGTCTCTTCATTGATATCGGCCTCTTTTACATCGGGATCGGATCGCAAGTGCATTTTTAGGTTCTTGTCGCCGAACGCTCGAGAAACAGCCAGCTGTCCGTTAACTCTTGCAACATCCCCTGAAATACACAACTTTAGACATAAGACCCATCAAGATGAAATTGGTTGCTCGCCTATCTACTAATTGACTTGACTCAATTGAGCATTTACAAGCCTTAACATTCGAGATGGGAAAAAGAGCATGATAATACGAAGGCCGACTCATTCGACTAATTTGATATCAAATGCGAATCTATCACCAACCTGGCAGATTTGAGACAAAGCCACCTCTATCCTCGATGCTACCCCTATCCTTATTTGGCTCATGATCAATCGTCATCTGCTCGGCTTGCCCTCTCCTCGAAAGAACTGCTCGTGAATCTCCAACATTTGCTACCCATAACTTCCGACCATTTATCAGAATAGCAGTAACTGCAGTCGACCCGCCTCTCCCTAGGTCAGGAGAGTGAGAAAGAATTGCTTGGTCTGTCCTCTCATAGGCTTCCGAGATAGATTTCCGAGGATTAGTCCAAAACGTCTCCTACAAATCATCACAAAATATAAGTTTAGACTATAAACCACATGTAAATCAAGTATTCCAACTTACATCCTTCAAGATATTACAAAACAGATGCTTTTGTAAATAGGCAGGCACAGTATCTCCTAGATGTCCATCGTATATGGCAAAAAGGCCGAGTTCATGTCCACCAAATGGAATAAACTTAGCAACATGATAATCCTCCATTGGATGATTTGCTTTCCCTTTAGCTAGACTGAAGCCATACTTGACAGGTATTAGATTGCCCTGACCCTTTCCGGACTGGCACGACGACTTTCCTCCCACAACCTAAAATGGAAATATTGGTCCAAATCGTTTCAATAGTTGATGAATTTCATTAAAACTGATTCAAATTAACATTTAGACAAAGTAATGCTTTGAGATTAAGATAATGCCCCCTCACTTAAAGACTGGCAAAAGTTTGCAAAACAAAGTAAATAATGAACTAGATTCTTGATCATATGACAACATATCTTAGAAATATCTAATTCAGAAATCAATGCATAAGTAGAGAGAAAAGCAGATCAGAGAGTTAATACCTGAGAACATAAAGAATGGAAGCAACATAAATGATCCATACAATTGAAACCCACTTCACCTTCTTCCCTCTTCACTTAAATTCAACTTATTGCTGATATCAAAATAAAATCAGTTCGTCCAGAAACCCCCCCGCAACGTACGACCAAGACTTTTACGGGTCCTACATGACCTGCAAAGTCTTCAAAAGAAAGAAAAGAAAACTGATCATCCAAACCCAACTTAAGAAACACTGCAAGAAGTCCATGTAAATGTTTAAAGTTGAAGAAATTCCAAAAGGGTTTCTCCCAATTCTCGTACCAACCAATAAATTCCCCAATTCTCACATAAAACAACAAGATTTTTAAATTTCGGGGGTTTCCTGTGACGAGAGAACTCAAATACAATCTCTATCATTTAAAGGAATCTTGAAGTGGAAGCAGAAGCGTTAGGAAGGGCGAACAAAAGATGAAAAGAGGAAAAATAAATAAATAGAGCCAAATTAGGGAGGGCTTGACTTTTGCTGTTTGTATTTGCTCGGGCTTTCTTCTCTTAATTTCGCTGTAACTCTCCTTACTGTATTTGCATTTGATTTTCTTTTTGGGTAAATTCCAAAAACCACCCTGGAGTATGGGTATTTCCTGAAAAAACCCTCAGACTATAAGTCCTCTCAGTCAAAACCTTGAAGTTTTAAAAACTAACAAAAAAATCCTTGGCGGGGCCCCGCATGCCCCCCGAATGTGAATTCGGGGGCCTCATCAATTTCGCGGCCCCCCGCATGGCAATTTTGCCTCTCACGTGCATTGCACGTCGACCCATTCGGGGGGCCGCACCAGAATCCCGGCCCCCCGCATTCCACGTGGGTGAACGCGGGGCCTCTGACCCTCGCTCACGTGCGGGGAACGTGAAAACCATTCGGGGGCCTTGACATCTGGCACGGAAAAAAAAAAAAAAAAAAAAAAAAAAAAAAAAAAAAAAAAAAAAAAAAAAAAAAAAAAAAAAAAAAAAAAAAAAAAAAAAAAAAAAAAAAAAAAAAAAAAAAAAAAAAAAAAAAAAAAAAAAAAAAAAAAAAAAAAAAAAAAAAAAAAAAAAAAAAAAAAAAAAAAAAAAAAAAAAAAAAAAAAAAAAAAAAAAAAAAAAAAAAAAAAAAAAAAAAAAAAAAAAAAAAAAAAAAAAAAAAAAAAAAAAAAAAAAAAAAAAAAAAAAAAAAAAAAAAAAAAAAAAAAAAAAAAAAAAAAAAAAAAAAAAAAAAAAAAAAAAAAAAAAAAAAAAAAAAAAAAAAAAAAAAAAAAAAAAAAAAAAAAAAAAAAAAAAAAAAAAAAAAAAAAAAAAAAAAAAAAAAAAAAAAAAAAAAAAAAAAAAAAAAAAAAAAAAAAAAAAAAAAAAAAAAAAAAAAAAAAAAAAAAAAAAAAAAAAAAAAAAAAAAAAAAAAAAAAAAAACTTCGGGGGCCGCACCAGAATCCCGGCCCCCCGCATTCCACGGGGGTGTGAACGCGGGGGCCTCTGACCCTCGCTCACGTGCGGGGAACGTGAAAACCATTCGGGGGGCCTTACATCTGGCACGGCCCCCTGTGTGGATGGACATTCGGGGGGCCGTATCGGATTCGCGGCCCCCCGAATGTCCATCGACAGATCAATAATTGATCTGTGATGGACATTCGGGGGGCCGTATCGGATTCGCGGCCCCCCGAATGTCCATCACAGTTATTGATCTGTCGATGGACATTCGGGGGGCCGCGAATCCGATACGGCCCCCCGAATGTCCATCGACAGATCAATTATTGATCTGTCGATGGACATGCGGGGGGCCGCATAAGATATTCGGCCCCCCGCATGTCTGATTTGAAACGACGCGGGGGGCCGCATCGAAATAGCGGGGGGCCGAATTCCTTTATTATTTAAGGAGCTCGGCCTCCCTTTGAAGAAATCACCAAATTTTCTCTGAAAAATTTTCTTTTCGCTTTCTAATTTTCTCTGTTTTAGCAAGGACGATAGATTCTGATCCTGATAGATGGTTCGAATTAGACGAGGAAATAAATAGTGAAGCTGGAATGAATTTGTATCCGGACGATGATCCTCCACATGGTGATGATGGCTCGGATGAAAATGAACAAATACCGGTGTGTTCGACATCCAGAACTCTAGACGATCAGCTGCGAACACCCGTTATGTCGAGCGATGATGAGGTAGAAAGCGTTCAGGTAAGAGAAGAAATTCATATGGAATTTTTTGTTACTAGAGAATATGCAACTTTAAAAGAGCTGAAAGATGAAATAAAAGATTATTCAATAAAACACGGATTATGGATAAGATTCGTTAAAAGTGATAGTAGTCGATTAAGGGCTAAGTGTTCAGAAGGGTGTGAGTGGCTTTTGCATGCCTCGCAAAAGCAAGCTGAGCAAACCTTTCAAATAAAAACTTTGGTCAGTACTCACAGTTGTGCCAGAATAGTTGAGAATAGAAACGTTAGTGCAAAATGGGTTGCAAACAATTACCTGGCGAGGTTCAAAAGTCACCCTAGGTGGGACATATCTTCCATTGTAGAGACAGTGAGGGTGGACCACAGATGTCATATCACACCTAGTCTTGCTAGAAGAGCGAGGAGCATTGCTCTGACACTTAACGAAGGCAAGGCTGATGAACAGTACAAATTAATATGGTCGTACAAAGCTGAAATACATAGAACAAATCCGGGGAGCACTTTCGAAGTGCATATTTACGATGCGGGGGACACATTTGTGTGCCAAAGAGTGTATATGTGTTTGGCCGCTTGCAAGACGGGTTTGTTACAGTTTGGTCGCCGAGTGATCTGTTTGGATGGCTGTCACTTGAAGGGCTCCTGTCCTGGACAATTACTGATAGCCGTTAGTATTGACGCTAATGATGGAATATATCCCGTCGCTGTTGCCAACGTCGAAAAAGAGACCGAGGAAACATGGACGTGGTTTTTGAGACTTTTGAAGGCGGACCTATACACTGGAGATGGAACCGGCTGGACGATCGTTTCGGATCGACAAAAGGTATGTTGTTTAATTAAATTAGTTGTTGTGTAATTAAAGTGTGTAACTAACTAACTTTGTTTTAATATCAGGGTTTGAGGAATGCCGTGGATGACACATTTAGTGAAGCCGAACACCGCTTCTGCCTGCGGCACATGTACAATAATTTTAAAGGGCTGTTTCGGGGCAAAGCATATAAAGAAGCAATGTGGAAGGCAGCTAGAGCACCCACAAGAGCTCATTTCAATTTAGAAATGGGGAAATTACGAAGGCTCAGCTCGGCTGCCCACGAATGGCTTCAAGGAGAAGACCCTAGATATTGGGCTAGTCATGCCTTCTCTCCAATTCCCAAGTGCGATATTGGCTTAAACAATTTGTGTGAGTCATTTAATGCACTTATATTGACTGCCAGGGACAAACCGATCATCACCATGTTTGAGAATATCCGAACGTACATGATGACTCGGATCGTTAAAAAATTTCAGAAGATGGCGGGATTGACGACTCTCCTGTGTCCCCAAATATATAAGAAGATTGAGAAGCTCGCAGATGCAGCTGCAAATTGGTCCCCTACGCTCGGGGCAGGTTTACGATTTCAAGTGAGCAACGGCAACGAACAATTCGTTGTCGACTTGAATACGTGGGAGTGCTCCTGCACCCGGTGGACGCTTACTGGGATCCCTTGTGCCCATGCCATTTCATGCATATTTTTCATGAGAATGGAGCCAGAAAGTTACGTGCATCCATGCTATCACCGGATGACATTGCTGCAGATGTACGCTAATTTTATTCAACCCATGAACGGCCAATTAATGTGGCCGGATGTGCCAGGTATGGTAGAACTAGTCCCGCCAAGAAGATATCGCCAACCTGGTAGACCCAAGAAGACCAGAGTGCGAGATGCCGATGAGCCGTCAAGTTCGAGAGCTAGTAGGCGGAACTCAAGGATGGCGTGTGGTACCTGTCGGCAGTACGGGCACAATAAACGCACTTGTCCTAACCGAGGATCTACTTCAGGCACTGCTGCTTCCCAAGACACGTTTATGGGTTTCAACATAAATGATGAGACACAGGTACGTTCTAAACAGTTCGCTCATAAATACGTTGTCATTTTTTTTTAATGTAATATAATTTTCATGCTATTTCAGGAATCTACGGCGCGCGGCCGAGGCAGGAGCAGAAGAAATTAACTGTTGTAATTTGTATTGGATTTCATCTACGTTAATGTAATATAATTTTTTCCCATTATTTCTATTAATTGCAATTACTAAAGTAATTAATAAATTATTTATTTATTAATCTTTAAATACAATAAGTAATTTGAATAAACATAGATTAATAAGTTGAAATTAACGATTTCAATAAATTAATTTATTACAAATTATTACAGATTATTACAAATAATTAGAATTCATTATTTATTAAGTATTACAATTGACGATTTCAGTATTTTTTTTTTTTTTTTTTTTTTTTTTTTTTTTTTTTTTTTTTTTTTTTTTTTTTTTTTTTTTTTTTTTTTTTTTTTTTTTTTTTTTTTTTTTTTTTTTTTTTTTTTTTTTTTTTTTTTTTTTTTTTTTTTTTTTTTTTTTTTTTTTTTTTTTTTTTTTTTTTTTTTTTTTTTTTTTTTTTTTTTTTTTTTTTTTTTTTTTTTTTTTTTTTTTTTTTTTTTTTTTTTTTTTTTTTTTTTTTTTTTTTTTTTTTTTTTTTTTTTTTTTTTTTTTTTTTTTTTTTTTTTTTTTTTTTTTTTTTTTTTTTTTTTTTTTTTTTTTTTTTTTTTTTTTTTTTTTTTTTTTTTTTTTTTTTTTTTTTTTTTTTTTTTTTTTTTTTTTTTTTTTTTTTTTTTTTTTTTTTTTTTTTTTTTTTTTTTTTTTTTTTTTTTTTTTTTTTTTTTTTTTTTTTTTTTTTTTTTTTTTTTTTTTTTTTTTTTTTTTTTTTTTTTTTTTTTTTTTAATGACGCTTTCAGTAAAATTAATTTATTTACAAATTCTTACAATTGATACTAATTTGTAATTAACGATTTCATTAAATCTAATTATTACAATTTACTACAAATTATTACAGATAATGTCAGTGACTGTATAATAATTTGAAATTAACGATTTCATTAAAATTATAATAATTAATTTAAAAAAGTGAAAAATTGGACATAGTTTTGTTGTTTTATGACTCCTCTCGCTATCTTCAAATAGTTCCTGCAAATTAAATAAACACATATATACCCAAACAGTTCCAGGCACGCAAATATAACTAATAATGTACATCAAACTCAAATAAAAATACATCAAATGAAATACAAAATATAAAATAAACTACTCCGGTGGTACAACATCGTCATCGTCATCGTCGCCGTCGTCTTTGGTGCCTATCAAATCCCCTACCTTCTGAGTGATCTCTCTAATGGACTCACTGAAATAGTCCTGTGACTCAATCATCTTCTTGTGGCCCCGGGTCAGCTCCTCGACACTGCTGATGAGGAACTCAATCCTCTCCTGCATATGCTGTCGCTCCCGACGCTCCTCCAGAAGCATCTCATGCATCGTTTCCCACATCCTGCCAACCTCAGGGGCAACTGGTGGCGCCGTCGCAGTGGTGGGGGTGTCATCCTCCATCGGAGCATCCTCGACTGGAGCATCCTCGGCTGGAGCATCCTCAGCTAGAGCGTCCCCGAGCTCCCCCTTAAGCATCCAAAGCCCGCAAATCTCGACTAGACCCATCCTAGTTAGATGAAGCCTGTCAAATACATCCAAGGCTCGGGGAGCTCTCAACTGCTCTCCCGCGGGGAGCTCGACTTGTGACCTCTGCACGAGTCGCCAAATCAAATTACCATACGGTAGATTTTTGTTACTTGTCCGGGCGATCTCGTGCATGTGCCCCAGTATCATGAACCCGGGGTCCAAGAAATTGCGGCTGTACATTTTCTCCATAACAAAAAGATCCATCCAGTTGACTAGATCTCTATGGCCATCTCTCGGTAGTAGCGAATGACTGATAATATTATGAAGAACCCGAGCTTTGGCATTCAAATCCTTTGATCTCGGTTTGATAATTTTTCTATATTTGCATCGCGGTGAATCTGTCGAAGAAATTCCAATCCCCTGGGTGTTCTGGCAAAATCACACTCTATAGAAACAGAATAGTACTGTGCAGCTCCCTCAGCCGTAAATCCGAGCAGCTCGTTCACATGTTTGGCATAAAACAAGATCTCCTTACCATAGACATATGATTTCATCCCCTGCCGCCCGGTACTGATCAAGTTCGCATAAAATAAGCGAACGATGCGATCGCAAGTCTCTCCACTCATGTCGTACAGCCCTTGCAATCCAATGCTGTCGAACATTTCTTTTATTTGCAAAGACTCCCATCCAGCAAAGTTGACAGTCTTCCCATAAATCATCGGCCGGAAAGATATATCTCGATCGAACCTCTTTTTACATTCCTCGGTTCGAAATTCGATCGAGAAACAACTTGATGATGGTTGGGGCGCTTGGGCCGGAGGCCCTTGTGACGAAGACGGGCCCGCTGCTGATGATTGGGCACGAGGGCATTTGAACGATATTGTTGGAGCCATTTAAGCCTCGGATTTTCGGACAAATTTGCTCGGATTTGTGAGGCACGGCTCGGATTTCACGATTTTCGACAACAATAGGCTAGAGTTTGACGATTTTCGGCTTTTCTACAGGTCGGTTGTGGATTTTCAGAGATTAAAACGCTCGGATTTGGGGAGAAACAGGTCGGGTTTGGCGATAGGGTTTCGCCGGAGGTAGGGTTTCGGTTTTTTTTTTTTTTTTTTTTTTTTTTTTTTTTTTTTTTTTTTTTTTTTTTTTTTTTTTTTTTTTTTTTTTTTTTTTTTTTTTTTTTTTTTTTTTTTTTTTTTTTTTTTTTTTTTTTTTTTTTTTTTTTTTTTTTTTTTTTTTTTTTTTTTTTTTTTTTTTTTTTTTTTTTTTTTTTTTTTTTTTTTTTTTTTTTTTTTTTTTTTTTTTTTTTTTTTTTTTTTTTTTTTTTTTTTTTTTTTTTTTTTTTTTTTTTTTTTTTTTTTTTTTTTTTTTTTTTTTTTTTTTTTTTTTTTTTTTTTTTTTTTTTTTTTTTTTTTTTTTTTTTTTTTTTTTTTTTTTTTTTTTTTTTTTTTTTTTTTTTTTTTTTTTTTTTTTTTTTTTTTTTTTTTTTTTTTTTTTTTTTTTTTTTTTTTTTTTTTTTTTTTTTTTTTTTTTTTTTTTTTTTTTTTTTTTTTTTTTTTTTTTTTTTTTTTTTTTTTTTTTTTTTTTTTTTTTTTTTTTTTTTTTTTTTTTTTTTTTTTTTTTTTTTTTTTTTTTTTTTTTTTTTTTTTTTTTTTTTTTTTTTTTTTTTTTTTTTTTTTTTTTTTTTTTTTTTTTTTTTTTTTTTTTTTTTTTTTTTTTTTTTTTTTTTTTTTTTTTTTTTTTTTTTTTTTTTTTTTTTTTTTTTTTTTTTTTTTTTTTTTTTTTTTTTTTTTTTTTTTTTTTTTTTTTTTTTTTTTTTTTTTTTTTTTTTTTTTTTTTTTTTTTTTTTTTTTTTTTTTTTTTTTTTTTTTTTTTTTTTTTTTTTTTTTTTTTTTTTTTTTTTTTTTTTTTTTTTTTTTTTTTTTTTTTTTTTTTTTTTTTTTTTTTTTTTTTTTTTTTTTTTTTTTTTTTTTTTTTTTTTTTTTTTTTTTTTTTTTTTTTTTTTTTTTTTTTTTTTTTTTTTTTTTTTTTTTTTTTTTTTTTTTTTTTTTTTTTTTTTTTTTTTTTTTTTTTTTTTTTTTTTTTTTTTTTTTTTTTTTTTTCAAAATGGAGGAAATGATGACTGAGGTTGTCTCGTGCGGCTGTGTAAAACTAGAAGGGCCACCTTTTCCTCCCAAAGCAACCATCTTTTAACCTCGGTTGGCCGATATTCTTCGTTCATATTATTATACTTGCAGTTAAAAATTAATATTTTTACACTTGGACTCATTATACAAAATCAATTTTAGAATTTTGGAGTAAGAGTAATTAGCAGCCCGCCCGCTAGGCTCGTTACTGTAGCGGGTCGAGCCAAGCTCGGCTCGCTACAGTAACGAGTGGGTTTGGCTTGGCTCACACAAGCGGGCCGAGCCGAGCTCGGCCATACTGCTCGCGAGCCTGTCGATGCTCGGGCTCAATGAGCCTACTCTCGAGCTGGCTCGTCAAGCCCAGCTCGAGTCCCTGAGCCCTCTCAACCTCTCCAATGCTCGACGATGCCTAGGTCGGGGTCCTCTCTGGCGCTAAGCTCAGGGCCCTCTCCGAGGAGATTGATCGGCTCTCTTTCTTTCGTCAAATTCTCAAAACATTACAACGAAAATAATTTCTGTTTTACAAACAGAACAGAGGCGATTGATCGCCCAATGAGAGGCGATTGATCGGCTCTGTTTCTGTCATTTACTAATGGAAAATAGTTTTACAAACAGAGCCGATCGATCGCCCAATGAGAGGCGATTGATAGGCTCTCTTTCTTTCATTTACTAATTTAAAATGGCAATGGGTATGTCTTACAGTATTCAAACGGTTCTCTCTTGTTTTTCTTTTCTTCAAAAGACTAGGTCTTAATTGAATTTCGTTTTCGTTTTATGGTTTGTGATGAGGTGCAGCAAGAATTAAAGTTCACGACGTTAGACAGAAATCAAAAGCTGATCTTCTGAGTCGGCTCAAAGATCTGAAAGCCGAGCTAGCTGTTCTTCGAGTGGCTCAGGTGACCGGTGGAGCTCCGAACAAGCTCTCGAAAATGTAAATTTTGTTGGCCGCCTATTATGTTTTCTTTGTTTCATGAGATTCGTTTATGTTTCTAAAATTTTTTACAGCTTTGATTTCAGCAAGCTCGTCAGATTGTCAATCGCTCAGGTATTGACTGTGATTTCGCAGAAGCATAAGGCGGCGCTTAGAGACGCTTACAAGAAGAAGAAGCTTTTGCCTCTCGATCTGCGCCCCAAGAAAACCAGGGCAATTCGCAGAAGACTAACCAAGCACCAAGTAATAGCTTTTCTTCGATCTTATTCTTTGTTTCTGTTGAGTACTCGTTTAGTTTCGAAGCAAAAGATATTTAAAATTTATACAAAATGATATTTTGCTTCACATTTTAATGGGTTTCTTCTTTTGAGCTTCACCTATTTATTCTACCAAAGTATCTCTATAAAGATAATGGGCTAACTTCACAAAATAGTAATAAATGCTAGAAATACTTAAAACATGTGTCACATACTCCTATGTGTAATGTTCACTTAATGTACTCAAATTCTCAAAACAAAAAAACAGAGGGCAACGCCAACGGTCTCATGCAACGGTAACAATGCAACGATATGCAACGGTAACAAGACCGTTGCTCTGCCTAAGTCGCTAAGATTCTCACCAACGGTCTTAACAATGCTCATTATGACAATTCGAATTCAATGAATCCAAGTTTACCTATCTTCTCAGAGCACCTATTGAGGCCATATCACCATCTACAAGAGGGTGAGGACATGGACAATGATGAGCCCAATCAGTCATGAGTTATGTTACTTTTAGTTTATTTTATGCATTGAATTTGAGGACATATTTATTTTAAATTTAGATGATTATAGTTTGACTTGTAAATTTGTTATATTTTAGTTACACAATCTGAAATCTTTATTTATGTAATTGTAAGCTCGGCTCGTTAAGCTCGGCTCGTTACGCTCATTGGGCCGGTTCGGCTCGGCTCGGCTCGTTAGGCTCGTGGCTCGCGAGCCGACTCGGGTTGGAAATTTTTTAATATCGGCTCGTTTGGCTCGGCTCGTTAGGCTCGGCAGGCTCGTTAGACTCGGCTCGTTTGGCTCGACAGGCTCAGTGAGCCAGGTTTTTTTTTTTTTTTTTTTTTTTTTTTTTTTTTTTTTTTTTTTTTTTTTTTTTTTTTTTTTTTTTTTTTTTTTTTTTTTTTTTTTTTTTTTTTTTTTTTTTTTTTTTTTTTTTTTTTTTTTTTTTTTTTTTTTTTTTTTTTTTTTTTTTTTTTTTTTTTTTTTTTTTTTTTTTTTTTTTTTTTTTTTTTTTTTTTTTTTTTTTTTTTTTTTTTTTTTTTTTTTTTTTTTTTTTTTTTTTTTTTTTTTTTTTTTTTTTTTTTTTTTTTTTTTTTTTTTTTTTTTTTTTTTTTTTTTTTTTTTTTTTTTTTTTTTTTTTTTTTTTTTTTTTTTTTTTTTTTTTTTTTTTTTTTTTTTTTTTTTTTTTTTTTTTTTTTTTTTTTTTTTTTTTTTTTTTTTTTTTTTTTTTTTTTTTTTTTTTTTTTTTTTTTTTTTTTTTTTTTTTTTTTTTTTTTTTTTTTTTTTTTTTTTTTTTTTTTTTTTTTTTTTTTTTTTTTTTTTTTTTTTTTTTTTTTTTTTTTTTTTTTTTTTTTTTTTTTTTTTTTTTTTTTTTTTTTTTTTTTTTTTTTTTTTTTTTTTTTTTTTTTTTTTTTTTTTTTTTTTTTTTTTTTTTTTTTTTTTTTTTTTTTTTTTTTTTTTTTTTTTTTTTTTTTTTTTTTTTTTTTTTTTTTTTTTTTTTTTTTTTTTTTTTTTTTTTTTTTTTTTTTTTTTTTTTTTTTTTTTTTTTTTTTTTTTTTTTTTTTTTTTTTTTTTTTTTTTTTTTTTTTTTTTTTTTTTTTTTTTTTTTTTTTTTTTTTTTTTTTTTTTTTTTTTTTTTTTTTTTTTTTTTTTTTTTTTTTTTTTTTTTTTTTTTTTTTTTTTTTTTTTTTTTTTTTTTTTTTTTTTTTTTTTTTTTTTTTTTTTTTTTTTTTTTTTTTTTTTTTTTTTTTTTTTTTTTTTTTTTTTTTTTTTTTTTTTTTTTTTTTTTTTTTTTTTTTTTTTTTTTTTTTTTTTTTTTTTTTTTTTTTTTTTTTTTTTTTTTTTTTTTTTTTTTTTTTTTTTTTTTTTTTTTTTTTTTTTTTTTTTTTTTTTTTTTTTTTTTTTTTTTTTTTTTTTTTTTTTTTTTTTTTTTTTTTTTTTTTTTTTTTTTTTTTTTTTTTTTTTTTTTTTTTTTTTTTTTTTTTTTTTTTTTTTTTTTTTTTTTTTTTTTTTTTTTTTTTTTTTTTTTTTTTTTTTTTTTTTTTTTTTTTTTTTTTTTTTTTTTTTTTTTTTTTTTTTTTTTTTTTTTTTTTTTTTTTTTTTTTTTTTTTTTTTTTTTTTTTTTTTTTTTTTTTTTTTTTTTTTTTTTTTTTTTTTTTTTTTTTTTTTTTTTTTTTTTTTTTTTTTTTTTTTTTTTTTTTTTTTTTTTTTTTTTTTTTTTTTTTTTTTTTTTTTTTTTTTTTTTTTTTTTTTTTTTTTTTTTTTTTTTTTTTTTTTTTTTTTTTTTTTTTTTTTATAGCGGGAGAATCAATTCAATTGTGGGTGAATCGTGAAGAAAGGGAAAATAAATCAAGAAAAATGAGAAAATTTGTTGCTCTGATTATAATGAGAGAGAAGGATGCTAGAATCATGGAAGAGTAAACAAATTAATTGAAAGTTGGAAAATAGAAGGAAAAGTCAATTGAAGAAAGAGATTTAGAAATTATTGAAGCACGTGGAACGAGAATGAGAGAGAGAGAGAGAGAGAGAGAGAGAGAGAGAGAGAGAGAGAGAGAGAGAGAGAGAGAGAGAGAGAGAGAGAGAGAGAGAGAGAGAGAGAGAGAGAGAGAGAGAGAGAGAGAGAGAGAGAGAGAGAGAGAGAGAGAGAGAGAGAGAGAGAGAGAGAGAGAGAGAGAGAGAGAGAGAGAGAGAGAGAGAGAGAGAGAGAGAGAGAGAGAGAGAGAGAGAGAGAGAGAGAGAGAGAGAGAGAGAGAGAGAGAGAGAGAGAGAGAGAGAGAGAGAGAGAGAGAGAGAGAGAGAGAGAGAGAGAGAGAGAGAGAGAGAGAGAGAGAGAGAGAGAGAGAGAGAGAGAGAGAGAGAGAGAGAGAGAGAGAGAGAGAGAGAGAGAGAGAGAGAGAGAGAGAGAGAGAGAGAGAGAGAGAGAGAGAGAGAGAGAGAGAGAGAGAGAGAGAGAGAGAGAGAGAGAGAGAGAGAGAGAGAGAGAGAGAGAGAGAGAGAGAGAGAGAGAGAGAGAGAGAGAGAGAGAGAGAGAGAGAGAGAGAGAGAGAGAGAGAGAGAGAGAGAGAGAGAGAGAGAGAGAGAGAGAGAGAGAGAGAGAGAGAGAGAGAGAGAGAGAGAGAGAGAGAGAGAGAGAGAGAGAGAGAGAGAGAGAGAGAGAGAGAGAGAGAGAGAGAGAGAGAGAGAGAGAGAGAGAGAGAGAGAGAGAGAGAGAGAGAGAGAGAGAGAGAGAGAGAGAGAGAGAGAGAGAGAGAGAGAGAGAGAGAGAGAGAGAGAGAGAGAGAGAGAGAGAGAGAGAGAGAGAGAGAGAGAGAGAGAGAGAGAGAGAGAGAGAGAGAGAGAGAGAGAGAGAGAGAGAGAGAGAGAGAGAGAGAGAGAGAGAGAGAGAGAGAGAGAGAGAGAGAGAGAGAGAGAGAGAGAGAGAGAGAGAGAGAGAGAGAGAGAGAGAGAGAGAGAGAGAGAGAGAGAGAGAGAGAGAGAGAGAGAGAGAGAGAGAGAGAGAGAGAGAGAGAGAGAGAGAGAGAGAGAGAGAGAGAGAGAGAGAGAGAGAGAGAGAGAGAGAGAGAGAGAGAGAGAGAGAGAGAGAGAGAGAGAGAGAGAGAGAGAGAGAGAGAGAGAGAGAGAGAGAGAGAGAGAGAGAGAGAGAGAGAGAGAGAGAGAGAGAGAGAGAGAGAGAGAGAGAGAGAGAGAGAGAGAGAGAGAGAGAGAGAGAGAGAGAGAGAGAGAGAGAGAGAGAGAGAGAGAGAGAGAGAGAGAGAGAGAGAGAGAGAGAGAGAGAGAGAGAGAGAGAGAGAGAGAGAGAGAGAGAGAGAGAGAGAGAGAGAGAGAGAGAGAGAGAGAGAGAGAGAGAGAGAGAGAGAGAGAGAGAGAGAGAGAGAGAGAGAGAGAGAGAGAGAGAGAGAGAGAGAGAGAGAGAGAGAGAGAGAGAGAGAGAGAGAGAGAGAGAGAGAGAGAGAGAGAGAGAGAGAGAGAGAGAGAGAGAGAGAGAGAGAGAGAGAGAGAGAGAGAGAGAGAGAGAGAGAGAGAGAGAGAGAGAGAGAGAGAGAGAGAGAGAGAGAGAGAGAGAGAGAGAGAGAGAGAGAGAGAGAGAGAGAGAGAGAGAGAGAGAGAGAGAGAGAGAGAGAGAGAGAGAGAGAGAGAGAGAGAGAGAGAGAGAGAGAGAGAGAGAGAGAGAGAGAGAGAGAGAGAGAGAGAGAGAGAGAGAGAGAGAGAGAGAGAGAGAGAGAGAGAGAGAGAGAGAGAGAGAGAGAGAGAGAGAGAGAGAGAGAGAGAGAGAGAGAGAGAGAGAGAGAGAGAGAGAGAGAGAGAGAGAGAGAGAGAGAGAGAGAGAGAGAGAGAGAGAGAGAGAGAGAGAGAGAGAGAGAGAGAGAGAGAGAGAGAGAGAGAGAGAGAGAGAGAGAGAGAGAGAGAGAGAGATTGATTAGGACGATAGTACTCAGTACGTATTTTGCTACGATCTTGGTTTGTTTATGCAATTGTTTTTTTTTTTTTTGAACAATTATTTGTGATATTTCTTGCTAAATTCAGATCATATCGATAGAGGTTGATGATTCATGTTTATATTGTATCGATAGATAAATATAAATTCCTAGATGCATGAATAATTAATCGGATTAAATTATTACAACGTAGTTAGTATTGATTCGATTGGCAATAAGAATAAGGCGAATATGAAATTCACTGTTAATTACATTCCTTCAAGATCGAAGGAAATTCTAAATTGAATTTATTTAGGCAATTCGAAAGAATCCTAGAATCATTTTATTCTTGCTATTCATTAGACAATGCTGCAGAGCATTACCAGAGTATCAGTAGTAAAACTTTCGTAACGAAGAAATCGATCCTAGCCAAGACTTCCTTTCATTGATTTTATATCGTTTATCTTGTTTTATTTTGTTACATCGTCATTCGGCTTTTATTTTTAATTACTTTCATCCATCATTTTAATATTTTATAAGATTTTTATAGTAATTAATACAATTAAAAATATCCTCGTGGGATCGATATTTTTTATACTACTTGATTGCGATACGTGTAATTGCGTTAAAGTGTAGAAAATCACTAACAAGTTTTTGGCGCCGTTGCTGAAGATATTGTTTAGTTGCGATTATTTTGCTATAATTATTTATTTTATTTTATTTTATTTTATTTTATTTTATTTTATTTTATTTTATTTTATTTTATTTTATTTTATTTTATTTTATTTTATTTTATTTTATTTTATTTTATTTTATTTTATTTTATTTTATTTTATTTTATTTTATTTTATTTTATTTTATTTTATTTTATTTTATTTTATTTTATTTTATTTTATTTTATTTTATTTTATTTTATTTTATTTTATTTTATTTTATTTTATTTTATTTTATTTTATTTTATTTTATTTTATTTTATTTTATTTTATTTTATTTTATTTTATTTTATTTTATTTTATTTTATTTTATTTTATTTTATTTTATTTTATTTTATTTTATTTTATTTTATTTTATTTTATTTTATTTTATTTTATTTTATTTTATTTTATTTTATTTTATTTTATTTTATTTTATTTTATTTTATTTTATTTTATTTTATTTTATTTTATTTTATTTTATTTTATTTTATTTTATTTTATTTTATTTTATTTTATTTTATTTTATTTTATTTTATTTTATTTTATTTTATTTTATTTTATTTTATTTTATTTTATTTTATTTTATTTTATTTTATTTTATTTTATTTTATTTTATTTTATTTTATTTTATTTTATTTTATTTTATTTTATTTTATTTTATTTTATTTTATTTTATTTTATTTTATTTTATTTTATTTTATTTTATTTTATTTTATTTTATTTTATTTTATTTTATTTTATTTTATTTTATTTTATTTTATTTTATTTTATTTTATTTTATTTTATTTTATTTTATTTTATTTTATTTTATTTTATTTTATTTTATTTTATTTTATTTTATTTTATTTTATTTTATTTTATTTTATTTTATTTTATTTTATTTTATTTTATTTTATTTTATTTTATTTTATTTTATTTTATTTTATTTTATTTTATTTTATTTTATTTTATTTTATTTTATTTTATTTTATTTTATTTTATTTTATTTTATTTTATTTTATTTTATTTTATTTTATTTTATGGTAAACATAGAAAGAGAGAGACAATGCTGAAGGAATTGTGGATGACAGAGACGGGCCCATTCAAGATTTTGCAATTCCTACACTTAATGATCTAAATTCTGGAATAGTAAGACTAGACCTACGCGCCATCAGATTTGAGCTTAAACCGGTGATATTTCAAATGCTCCAAACGGTAGGACAGTTTACTGGAGTAGTGACAGATAATCTTTACCGTCATTTGAAAGTGTTTGGCGAAGTTAGTGATTCTTTCAACTTTCCTGGAGTATCTGCAGAGGCATTGAGACTAAAACTTTTCTCATATTCTTTGAGAGATCGAGCAAGGGATTGGTTAAACAGCATTCCTTCTGACACGATCGCTACTTGGGGGAATCTTACTAAGAAATTCATCATGAAGTATCACCCACCAGTGAAGAATGCAAGGATGAGAAATGAAATAACAAGCTTTCAACAGAGGGATGGAGAATCACTCTATGAAGCATGAGATAGATTTAAAGAGTTGCTGAGACAGTGCCCAAATCACGGAATCCCTCATTGGATTCAATTGGAAACGTTTTACTACGGATTGAATGGACAAACCCGATCGATCATTGATGCAGCAGCCAATAGAACACTGGTGTCAAAATCTTTCAATGAGGCATATGACTTACTAGAAAGAATGGCGGTGAACAGCTATCAATGGCCATCAGACAGGAATACACCTGCGAGGAGAACACCTGGAGTTTATGAAGTAGATGAAGTTGCTGCTCTTAATGCAAAAATAGCTTCATTAGAAAATGCCATGAAAGCTATGAACAAACAGCAACAACCTCAAATAAGGGAGATTTCGTGTATTTTATGTGGGGAGAACCATGATGATAGCTCATGCCCTACAAACACCGAATCCGCGAATTATGTGGGGTATAACCGAAACAATAATCCATTCTCACAGACGTACAACCCTGGATGGAGACAACATCCAAACTTCCAATGGAATTCGTAGCAACAGAGTAATGCCATACCTGCAAGATCTGCTGATAATTACACCCAGAACTACACTCAGCAAGTTCAGAAACCAGTATCTCAAGAAAAACAAGATAATTTTGCAAGGGAATATGCTTCAAGGACAGACATAATATTGCAGAATTTAGCAGCCTCTATAAAGAATATTGAAACACAACTGGGGCAGCTAGCTCAATCTGCAAATTCCAGAAGCATGGGACAATTACCAAGTGACACTGAAATTCCACAGAGACCCGGAAAAGAACACTGCAAGGCTATTATATTAAGGAATGGAAGAAAAGTGGAGATTCCAGAGAAGCCACAGAGAGTGGAGAAACCAAAGAATATTAACCAAGAAGAGGAAACAGAAAAACAACCCAGAACTGAGGGTTTACAGGAAAAAGAAGTGATGATTGAGAAAGAGAGTACTGAGGAAGCTGAAGAGAATAATCTGGAATCTGGAGAAATTAATATCAATACTGCAGTTCCGCTCGCAGCATCGCAACAACATCGACATGCAAAATCGCAACTCCAGAAACCTCATCCACCGTTTCCACAGAGGCTACAAAAACACAACCAGAAAAAGCAGTTTAAAAATTTTTTGGACATTCTGAAACAATTGCACATAAATGTACCACTGGTGGAAGCTCTTGAACAAATGTCAAATTACACAAAATTCATGAAAGACATCTTATCTAAAAAGAGGAGATTGGGAGAGTATGAGATGGTGGCTATGACTGAGGAAACGAGCTACATAGTGCATAAGAAAATTCCACCAAAGTTGAAGGACCCTGGAAGCTTCACCATCCCTTGCACAATTAGCAATAATTATTTCAGAAAAGCTCTATGTGATCTTGGAGCTAGTATCAATTTGATGTCCATGTCAATCTTTAAGAAGCTGGGAATTGGAGAAGCAAGACCAACAACAGTAACTCTGTAGCTTGTTAACCGTTCACTAACTCACCCCCAAGGAAAGATAGAAGATGTGTTGGTAAAGGTGGACAAGTTCATCTTTCCTGCAGACTTCATCATTCTTGACTACGAAGCAGATCGGGAGGTGCCAATAATTTTGGGTCGACCATTTTTAGCCACTGGCAGAACTCTAATTGACGTACGAGAGGATAACTGACAATGAGAGTTAATGACCAGCAAATTACTTTCAATGTTTTAAAGGCAATGAAATGTCCATATGATGAAGAAGAGTGTTTCAATATTTCTGAAGAAATCAAGGCAGCAGAAATAAAACAATTATCAGGCAAAAATAGAAGGCAGTTCGAGACATTAATTAGAACCAAAGATGATAAAGAGGATTCGCAAAATTCCAGCGAAGAAGCAGCCACAGTTGAACTCAAACAGCTGCCTTCTCACTTGAAGTATGTATTTCTTGGCCTCAAATAGACATTTTCTGCTATTATTTCTACTGCTTTATCTAACATGCAAGAGCAAGAGTTAGTGAAGGTGCTAAAAAAATATAAGGCAGCTTTAGCATGGATAGTGAAAGACATAAAAGGGATAAGTCTGAGCATTTGTATGCACAAGATCATACTGGAAGAAGGAGTCACTGCAACCATAGATCAGCAGAGAAGACTAAACCCTATTATGAAAGAAGTTGTAAAGAATGAGATACTCAAGTGGTTGAATGCAGAAATAATTTACCCCATTTCTGATAGCTCCTGGATTAGCCCGATACATTGTGTTCCAAAGAAAGGAGGGACGACTGTGATAGCTAATGAGAAAAGTGAAATAATTCCAACAAGAACAGTCACTGGTTGGAGGATTTGCATGGACTACAAGAAGTTGAATAAAGCCACCCGAAATGACCATTTTCCTCTTCCCTTTATAGATCAAATGCTGGACAGATTAGCTGGTAAAAAGTTTTATTGCTTTTTGGATGGTTATTCGGAGTACAATCAGATTACAATAGCACCAGAAGACCAGGAGAAAACAACCTTCACCTGCCCATATGGAACTTTCGCCTTCAAGAGAATGCCTTTCGGTCTGTGCAATGCACCAGCATCGTTCCAGCATTACATGATGGCAATTTTCTCAAACATGATTAAAGAATGTCTAGAAATATTTATGGATGATTTCTCAATTGTTGGAGACTCCTTCGAGAATTGTCTGAAAAATCTAGAGAAAGTGTTGAAGAGATGCATGGAAACTAACCTAGTTCTAAACTGGGAAAAGTGCCATTTTATGGTTCCAAAAGGAATAGTCCTTGGGCATAAGGTTTCAGAACAAGGTTTAGAGGTGGATAAAACGAAGATCGTAATTATTGAGAAGCTACCTCCACCGAAAATAGTGAAAGGAATTAGAAGCTTCTTGGGACATGCAGGATTCTATAGGCGTTTTATTAAAGATTTTTCAAAAATATCGAAACCTTCATGCATGTTATTGGAGCAGAATACTTCATTCGACTTTGACACAAATTGCATGAAAGCCTTTAACCTGCTGAAACAGAAGTTGATCACTGCACCTGTGATAGCTGCACCCGACTGGAATTTACCATTTATTTTGATGTGTGTTGCAAGTGATTATGCAGTAGGAGTGGTTCTTGGACAGAAGAAAGAAAAATTTTTTCACTCTGTTTACTATGCTAGTAAGACATTGAATGAAGTTCAAAAGAACTACACAACCACAGGAAAAGAGCTACTAGCTATTGTGTATGCTTTTGACAAATTTAGAGCTTATTTAATTGGAACAAAAGTTATAGTCTACACTGACCATGCAGTAATAAAATATTTGGTTGCTAAAAAGGATGCGAAACCTAGGCTTATTCAATAGGTGCTTTTACTTCAATAGTTTGATGTGGAGATTCGAGACAGAAAGGGGTGCGAAAACCAGGTAGCTGATCATTTATCTCATCTGGAGAATATGGGTGAGCAGCAAGATGAAGGAATTATAAGAGAAGTCTTCCCTGATGAACAGATACTGAAGTTGGAAGTTTCTTCAACTCCTTGGTACGCGGATTTTGTTAATTTTATTGTAAGCGATATAACCCCTTTTGATTTAGATTATCAGCAGAGAAGGAAGTTCCTGATAGATGTAAAGCAATACTTCTAGGACGAGACGTTTCTCTTCAAGCAATGCGCTGACCAGCTGTTGAGGAGATGTGTTCCAGAGGAGGAAATGCAGTCAGTGCTGCAGGAATGTCACGCAGCATCATATGGCGGCCATTATGGAGGAACCCGAACGGCTGCAAAAGTTCTGCAGTCAGGTTTGTACTGGCCCTCTCTTTTTAAGGATGCTAATGAGTTTGTTAAAAATTGTGACAGATGCCAAAGGTAGGGAATATTTCAAGGAAACACGAGCTGCCATTAACCAACATCATAGAAATAGAAGTTTTCGAAGTATGAGGAATAGATTTCATGGGACCTTTCCCATCATCCTTTGGAAATCAATATATACTTGTGGCTGTTGATTATGTCTCTAAGTGGGTTGAGGCAATAGCACTTCCAAACAATGAAGGGAAAAACGTGCTAAAATTTTTGCAGAAAAATATCTTCACTAGGTTTGGAACACCTCGAGCAATAATCAGCGATGGAAGATCTCATTTTTGCAATATATCATTCGCTGGATTATTAAGCAAATATGGAGTTAAGCACAAAGTGACAACAGCGTACCATCCACAAAGTAATGGACAGGCTGAGGTATCCAACAGAGAAATCAAGAAAATTTTGGAGAAGGTGGTGAACCCAAGTCGAAAAGATTGGTCTTTGAAACTAGATGATGCATTATGGGCGTATAGAACAGCTTACAAGAATCCGTTGGGAACTACCCCATACAACATGCTCTATGGAAAAGCATGTCACCTCCCTGTTGAGTTAGAGCACAAGGCTTTCTGGGCATTAAAGACATTGAACTTAAACTTACAACAAGCAGGAAAGAGCAGATTTCTACAATTACAGGAACTAGAAGAGCTGAGATTAAGAGACTATGAGAATACAAAGATCTATAAGAAGAAGGTTAAAAAATGGCTTGACCGGAAGATTCAACCAAGTGTTTTTGAAAAAGAGCAATTGGTTCTTTTATTCAATTATAGGTTAAGATTATTTCTAGGAAAGTTGAAATCTCGGTGGTCTGGACCGTTCAAGATAGTTGAAATTTACCCATATGGAACAGTGGAATTACATGATGAAAGAAGTGGAAAAAATTTTAAGGTTAATGATAAACGCATTAAACATTATTTTAGAGAAAAATTGATAAAAATCATGTCAGTTTCTCTACAAAATCTGGAAGAATTATGAGCAAATGGAAGTCTGGCTGAAGACTTAAACAAAAACTTAGCGCTATTCGGGAGGCAATCCTCAATTATATCCTTTTGTTTTATCATTTAATTTTTATTTTCAATTTCTTTATTTTAAGTTTAAATACGTTTATTTTGAATTTTATTTTCACTTCTCTGTTTATCCTCACCAAAAAATTTCTCTCAAAGCAGTTGTTAAGGTTTATTTACCGCTCGCGATTCGCCGCCGACATTAGTGAAATTTTTGAAACTTTCTGCTCCCTGCCGCTTCCATAAAGGTTTGGGGTGTTAGACGAAACATCTCATTCGGATTTTCAGAAATCACTTTTAACTGTAGAGATGAGGCAAAAACAAAAAGGCCAGAAGAACAGTAAGAAAGTGCATCGAATGGCTTTCATATCTGAGGAAGCAAAGCTGCGATTTGAGCAAGGTTTACAACAGAGGAGTTTTGCTCAGGAAAAAGGCTTCCTAGTCATAGCCGAACAAATGCAAAGGTACCCAAATTATGTTAGCAATATTATTCAAGAACGACATTGGGAAACACTTTGTGTCGTTGCAGAACCAGCAGTGAAAAATTTAGTGCGCGAATTTTATGCAAATTTCGAAAGTGATTTGCCCGAAAAGATTCAGGTTAGAAAAATTGATGTGAGAATCGGACCCTCTGAAATCAACGATTTTTACAATCTAGAGGACGTCGAGGATGAGTTTTACAAGTTCGAAGATAATTTATCACCAGGATTTCTGAATACGGCTTTGAAAGAAATAGCCGTGCCCGACACAGAATGGGTACAATCAAAAACTGGTTTTCTTTCCATTCCTCGGCTTGCCCTGCTTCCCAAGGCCAAGGTATGGTATCATTTTCTGAAACTCCAGATATTCCCTTCTTCCCATGGTCAACATGTGACCAGAGACCACGCTATTTTACTTTATTGCATTTTAACCAGCAAGAAAATAAATATTGGTTTGGTTATTTATCGGAATCTATGTGCAAATGCTCTAAAGCCAAAAGGGCAGCTATTGTTTCCCTCTTTAGTATCTGGATTATGTGAGCTGGCTGGAGTTGTGTATGAAGCCGATGAAGAACACCTCTCCTCCGGTCCAACGATGACACCATCTATTATTAGGAGAATTGCTTCAGACAGTTTGGGAGCAGGGGAACAAGAAGCTGACGAAAATGCTGCAAGCAGAGCTGCAGCATCATCCGGCGACAACAACATCCAGCAGAAAATACTTGAGCGCCTGGAGTCTTTGCATACCAGATTCGAATGGCACAAAAGTGACATTGAGACTTTGAAGCAGAAACTTCATATTCAAGAGACTCTACAATATAAGATGACAGAGACCGTGAAGAGCTTAAAACGCAAAAACAGGATATTTTGGCAGTACACAAAGATGAGGGATACAGCAATGGCAGCTAGCCTTGCCAAGAAACCAAAGGATAAATCTCCAGTGTTTCCACACTTCCCAACTGCATTATTGAGAGATTCAGATGTTGAATCTGAAAATGAAGACTAAGTACCAGGGAAGTCCTAAACCCCCTAGTTTTATTTTGTTTATTTTTCTGGATTTCGTTTGGTTTGGCAGTGGGGACACTGCCAAATTTTAAGTATGGGGGTGCTGCATGTTTAGTGTTAACTGTTTAATTTGGATTTCTAGAAATTTAGTGTTGATTGTTTCATGTGGATGCTTATTTAGTCTTGTGCTCAAGGTTGTTTATACGTAGATAAAAAACCCTAGTCATAATTAGATTCACAACGTGGGCTGAACCGGCCTGGCCCAAACAGAAATCGGGTCACACCGATTATAACAAATCTCTACCTTGACACGAATTCTACTGCATAAAATATACTCTATAACTTGAAAAGAAAACTCCTCCACCATAAAAGCCCCTCGGGGCGAATTTAGCAACTAATACCAACCAGGCTCAAACAGTGTTTTAACTTAGGTGTGTTCAAAGTCTTGGTCATCATATCAGCACGATTATCATGAGTACTAATTTTACTCACTGCGAAATCACCACAAGCAATCACATCGCAAACAAAATGATAACGCACATCAATGTGCTTAGTCCTCTCGTGAAACATATGATCCTTCGTTAGAAAAATAGCACTCTGACTATCACAAAAGACTGTAGTAATCTGTAAGTCTTCACTGAGTTCACTAAATAGGCTCTCCAACCAAATTGCTTCCTTGCAGGCTTCTGTAGTCGCCATGTACTCAGCCTCGGTAGTCGACAATGCAATAGTATCTTGCAACGTTGCCTTCCAACTAATAGCACAACCACCAACACTGAAGATGTACCCAGTAAGAGATCTTCTCTTACCAAGATCTCTGGCAAAGTCAGAATCAACATAGCCAACAACTCAATCTCTAGTCCTTCCAAACTGTAAGCAAACATCAGTAGAACCACGCAAGTATCTAAGAATCCACTGAACTGCTTTCCAATGTTCCTTACTAGGGTTTGCCATATATCTGCTAACAGCACTAACAACATATGCTAAATTAGGACATGAACAAACCATGACATACATAAGAGAACCAACCGCACTGGAACATATGCTAAATCAGGACATGAACAAACCATGGCATACATAAGAGAACCAACCGCACTGGAGTATGGAACTCGTGACATGTAATCAACATCGATATCTGACTGTGGTGATAAAGCAGATGAAAGTTTAAAATAAGCAGCTAATGGAGTACTAACCGGCTTGGCACTTTGCATATTAAATCTGTTGAGAACTTTCTCAATGTACCCTTTCTAACTTAGATATAATTTATCAGCTGTGCTTTTATCTTTCTGATCTCTGTCTGATTCTTGGCTGCAATCAACATATCGTCGATGTACAAGAGAAGATAAATAAATGACCCATCACCATTCACTCTGAAGTAACACAACTGTCATAATTGCACCTCTTGAAATCATGAGTGGTCATAAATGCATCAAATCTCTTATACCACTGTCTCGGTGACTGTTTCAAATCGTAAAAGGATTTTTTCAGCTGACAAACGTAGTCCTCCTTTCCTAAGACTACAAAACCCTCTGGTTGCTGCATATGTCTTCATCGAGTTCTCCATGCAAAAATGCAGTCTTCACATCTAACTGTTCAAGCTCAAGATCGTGCAATGCCACGATACCAAGTAAAGCCCGGATAGAACTGTGCTTCACGACTGAAGAAAATACATCAGAAAAATCAACACCTGGAGTTTGGCTATAGCCTTTAGCAACAAGCCTGGCCTTATACCTTGCTTCTTCAACTCTCAACGTACCTTCCTTTCTCTTGTACACCCACTTGCAACGAACAATTTTCTTGTCCTCTGGTAGCTTCACTAGGTTCCATGTATCATTCTTGTGAAGTGATTCTATTTCTTCATGCATAGCAATCATCCACTTACCAGAGTTATCGCAGCTAACTGCCTCTGAATACGTCGCAGGTTCTTCTTCAAAATCAATTTCTTCAGCCACATTTAAAGCATAAGCAACCAAATCAGCCTCTGCATATCTCTGAGGACGTCTAGTATCTCTCCGAGGCCTATCTTTCGCAATGGAATATTGTGGAGGTGCTTGTGAGGAGCTAGCACCATCCACCGAATCTGAAATAGGTTCCGGAGTAGGCTCTAGTGTAGATCTCGACCCAATCTCAATCTCCACCTGTATGCTTGTTTTTTGCTTATCTCCATCAGAAATAATTCTAGACGGAGACCCCTGAAGCATACTAGCTTCATCAAAAATAACATCTCTGCTGATGACGACTTTTCCAGTTTCTGGACACCAAAGTTTGTATCCCTTCACTCCTTGTTTAAAACCGATAAATACACACTTCACCGAACGAGGCTCCAACTTCCCATTATCAACAAGAGCATACGCAGGACATCCAAAAATTTTCAAATCAGAATAAATAGCAGGAGTGCCAGACCATACCTCTTGTGGAGTTTTCTTGTTAATAGCAGTCGACAGAGAGCGATTAATGAGATAACAAGCATACGCAGCAGTTTCGGCCTTAAAAAATTTTGGTAACCCAGCATTAAGGAGCATACAACACACCCGCTCCATCAAGGTCCTATTCATCATTTCTGCCACACCATTCTGTTGAAGATTTTACGGACCTGTATGATGTCTCACAATACCTTCAGCTCTGCATAAGACATTAAACTCATCAGAACAAAACTCCAAACCATTATCAGTTCGGAGACGCTTCACTTGTCTCCCTATTTGCTTTACAATCATGATCTTCCACTCCTTGAAGGTAGAAAATACGTCACTCTTCCGTTTAAAAAAAATGTCCAAACCTTCCTGGAAAAATCATCAATAATCGTCAACATATAGAATACACCACCTTTAGATGGTACCCTAGAAGGCCCCCACAAATTGGAATGTATGTAATCAAGTGTCCTCTTTGTGTTGCGAATACCCGCCGAGAACTTAACTTTTTTCTGTTTGCCAAAAACACAATGCTCGTAAAATTTTAGCTTCATAATACTCTGCCTATCAAGAAGTCCTCTTTTGCTCAATTCGATCATGTCATTCTCACTCATGTGACCTAGACGCATATGTCAAAGCCTTTTAATATCAGAATCAGACATAGATGAACTAGCGACAGCGGCATCACCTGTAACTGTAGAGCTCTGCAGAACATATAAACTGGCAGTTTTTGTAATACCTGGCTTTTCTGGATATTATTATTTTAATATATAAAATGGTATTTTTGTAAATAATTCAAATCAAGCCCGTTTTAAGAAAAGAAAGCGTTATTACGATCCTAATAATTAATATGGATTTTAGGAAAATTATGGGAATTTTAGGAGTCGTGACGCTAAATTACGGGAATTACGTTTCTCGTAATATAAAAGGTGTTTTAGTAAAAATAGTAAATGGGGTCCGATTTGCAAACGGATAGTTTTAATAAATCCAAAATAATAAGTTGGACTTATTGATGAAATAAGGAAATTTGGAAAAGCCAAATCGTTAGCCAATTAAAGAAACGAAAGACGAAACAAATATAAAAACAAATGAAGTGCAAAACGGTCATTTGACAAGTCAATATTATAAAATATCAAAATCTTCTCTTTCTCCCTCATTTCGTCTTCCTGCGCGAGAAAACCAGAGAGCGAAGCTCTCTACCATCGACGGCCGATCCAATTCCGACCTCCGTTTCTTCTCCGATCGATCTCCGTTCTTCACGTTTTCTCCTCCGATCAACGTTCTAGGTAAGATTCTACAGCTTTCGGACGTTAGTTTTCAGTTTTCACAGAGTTAGGATGTTAGGGTTTTGTTAGGGTTTATGTTGAAAATGCGATTTAGGGTTTAAAATTGATAGGTTTATTGAGTTTATGGATATAAAGGACGTATTGAACGTTATTGGACGAAGTTAAACTAATTTGTGAGAAATGTTAAATTTAATGAATTTCGAGTTTTTTGGAAAAGCTCGTTATTTGATGTTTTGTAGAATCGAGTGCGAATTGGTTGTTAAAATGCCTCGATTAATTAAGTTATAGCTTTAGAAGAATTTCCTTAGTTAAGGATTTCATTAATTTGGACGTTAATGTAGGATCGGAATTGTCTAAGAGGGGGGTGAATTAGACTTTTTAATTTTAATTTCAATTTAATCTAATTTCTCTTCTTGATTAAACTTAGTTACAGCACTAGTAATCAAATAATGTAAAGAGAGAGAAAGAGAAATTAGACACCAGAGTTTTTACGTGGTTCGGCCAAACTGCCTACGTCCACGCTCCAAGGCTCTCCCTTGAAGATCTCTTACTTCTCCTCAACGAGAAAATCTGATCGACCTTACGGGCTTCGATCCACAGCCTTTCACAATCCTGGATTGAACTTAGCGGGCGTCAATCCACTGCCTTACAGGATATTCAAGTTTGAAATACAGAATACAATGATCTACAAGCTCTCAAAACAGAATCTCAAGTTTTGAAGTAGAGAGGTGTAGATTGAGAATTCAGAGTAATAATTTTCGCAGCTAGGGCTCAGAATTCAAAATGGCAAAAGTTGGGACTTCGTGCTCTAAGCTCAGCTTATATACTCTGTCTTCATTAAAGCTTGGCTTCAATGCTCCTTATCCAATAATAGAAGTTTAGTTACCGTTGGAGCAGCTTCCGTACAAGATCAGGTAGCCGTTGCCGTTTGTAGTTGCAAATCGTCGTCGCCATTAATGTTCTGGAGTTATGGCTGAAAACGACGTCACTGTAGCTTCGCGGCTAATTTGAATTCTGGCGGAAGACAAAGCTGACTTATAGTCTTGAACCGCCAACAGAAGATGAAGCTTTAAACCCTTGAACCGGCGTCGGATGATGAAGCTTAAAACGCTTGAACCGGCGTCGGATGATTGATTTGTAGTTGTCTTCCACCTCTGTCGTTTAGTGACCGGAAGAGTAATTTTTGTGGCTGGAAGAGCATTTTGTTGAAGTCTTCCGCCTTTGTCGTTTTGTGGCCGGAAGAGCATTTTGTTGAAGTCTTCCGCCTTTGTCGTTTTTTGGCCGGAAGAGCATTTTGTTGAAGTCTTCCGCCTTTGTCGTTTTGTGGCCGGAAGAGCATTTTGTTGAAGTCTTCCGCCTTTGTCGTTTTGTGACCGGAAGAGCATTTTGGTTTACTCATCCGCCTTTGTCGTCTAGCGAGCGGTGGACTGATTCTTTTCGAACATCCGCCTTTGTCGTTTAGCGAGCGGTGGGGTATTTTCTTTTAGCTCATCCGCCTTGTCTTTTAGTGAGCGATGGACTAATTCCATTTAGTCATCCGCCTTGTCGTTTAGTGACCGGTGGACTGACCCTTTTAAACGACTCCGCTCTTGTCGTTTTGTGACCGGTGGACTGATTCTTTTGCTTAACACATTTCAGCCCTGTACACTTAATCATATGCATTAAAAACTAAAATACCCTTTTTAAGGGTATCTCCAACAAATCTAACTCCAATGCATTTCATTAAATTCAATTAATAGACATAATCAAATTACAATATTAAGCAGACAAATTCATCATCAAAAACAAATTAAGACTTAAACATTATTTAAGTCAACAATCTCCCCCTTTTTGATGATGACAACTATCAAAATTTGATTACGTATAACTCCCCCATAATTTAAGCTCCCCCATAATATATGCATCTGATATCAAAAGAACAAACAGAGAGCATATCCAGAAATAAATCAGACAACACATTTTGCATACATGTCTCCCCCATTGACATTATCAAAAACAATAAACAGAGAAAGACAGCAGAAAACATGGCATTCAACACAAGAATATTAAAAAGAAAGAGTTCCTGATTCAAAATAGAGATCTATAAAGAAAATGTATATAGATAAAACAAAATCATCTTTTATGACAGGAATCTAAAAATCTCTTCCAAAAAGCATGAATAGCCCAAGAGGGCAATGTGAGTGCAGGATTGAAGTAGGCATCCACTAGAGCTTGAAGTGAATCAAGATCACGAGGTAGAGGTGCCTGATAGATCACCAAGTCCGTGCAGGAATTGACAATGGGAACTTGTTCTGGAGAAACCACCAGATCCTGACTTGGAGAAGGCACGATTTGAGGAGCAGCAGGAGATTGAGGCACTTCCAGAGGAGCGATAGGGGTTGTATCCATTGGACTGGAGGGCTCTAAAGATGGCTCCTGTACTGAAAGAGCAGCAGAGGTAGAGAATGCTAGTTCAGACTCTTGTAAATCCAAAGGCAGCACTCTAGAATCTGTAACAACCTCTGGTCTGGAGAAAGGAAGGAGGAGGTCTTCATAAGTAGGCTCAGAAGGTCTGAGAGGAATATGAGGTGCAGGACAAAGACCCTCAACTTTAGATTGGAGAGCCTTAAGATCACGAGAGAAGATTTTAGTGTGCCTGTCCCATTTCTGATCCATTTGACCCCGTTCCACCACAGCAGCTTCTTGCAAATCCACCTTGAGTTGATTTAACTTTGAATCGAAGTCTGTCTTTAGATTTGCAAGGCATGACTTCAGCTCAAGGTACTGTTCCTCACTGATAGATGATCTCCTCTTATAAAGGATAGGAGTGGCAGGAGTGACAGTAGGAATTGGTGAGGTCACATGAACTGTAAGAGGTAGGGAAGCTATTGGAGCAGGGAGAAGGACTGGAGACACTGGTTGTTGAACTGTGGGAGGAAGGAGAGGTGTGGGAGTAGAAGATTGAGCAGTAGGAGACAAAGGAGCATCCACATTATCCTGATCAGACTCTTCTGCCAGGACAAGTTTTCTTTTCCTCCTTGGAACAACTTCGGCCTGAGCAGTTGCCAAAGGGGCTGCAGGCAGAGGATGCTCAGATGAGGCAGGTGGAGGCAGAGTGGGTAAGGTGGAGGGAACTGGTGGACCATATTTGATGATCGAGGAAATGGCTCGAAACACCGGAGAGGTGGAAGGAAGAGCAGGCTGTGAAGGCAGTATGAGAGAAGGTGGAGGAGAAGGAGGTGAAGGTAGGCTAGGTGCAGAAGGGGCAGAAATAGCCTCAAATGGATGTGCAGAAGCTATTGGAGCAGGTTGGCTAATCCTTGTAGAAGGGGCACGGCGGCTGGTCAATGGTGGAGGACAGTTTAGGCCGAGTGACCCTAGGACTAGGAGGGGAAAGATCAAAGGCAGGGATCTCAGAATCACCACCACCTTCTTGAACAGATGATTCTGTATCCAAACACACGTCCTGTTTGCCCTTTTTGGCAGCTTTGACCTTAGCTACCCTCTGCTTGGACTGATCCAAGACAAAAACCCCTTGACGGTTCTTCTTAATTCCCATCCTGGACAAGGTATCCTTGGAGTAATAGCTGGTATGTTTCAGACAGGTGGGATGCTCATCCTCAGGAAATTCAACCTGATACTTCTGAAAAATCTTCATGAGTAGGAGGTTGTAGGGAAAGGATGTGGTCCCTGATGAAACACTCTGAATCATCCTTCGCAGGATGATGTATCCAATATCTACAGGGAACTTCATATAGATAGCATAAAGGATGACATGCTCCATGCTGCTAATGTCATCATAATGTCCCCCTTTAGGAATGACATTGTAGCAGATCATTTGATGAAGCAGCCTAGCTCTAATGGTTAGATGCTTGCTTTTGAGAGGGTTTGGAATATTGCTCGGATCTAGAGCAATTTCCTTTAGGAATTGTTGGCCATCAGAAAGCTTTAGAAATGGAATTTCTTGGCCAATAGAATAAATTTTAGGGTGATTATCCAACTGGGGGGCTCCCAAAAGTTCATTGATGGATTTTGAGGTAAGCTCTATGGTTTTCCCATGCACATAGCTAGATATTACTGACTGATCAGAAGTAGCGCTAAGATTAGCATAGAACATCCTAATGGCAGAGGGAAAATAGAAGGATTCAACCTCAAACAGTCCTAGTAATCCAATATCGGCCAGGGGTGTTACAATATTTAAAGAAACAAGTTCGTCAGGAACCATACCACGACCCGGAATCAACTTTTTGTCCTTAAAGTCGCCGTGATATCGGATTTCAGCCGCTTCTGATATGAAGTAGAGTGACGGCCAACTGGTTCCCCGAGGAATCACCCGTGCCGGTCTAGGATTGGGTTTGGCTTTCTTTTTCGCAGGATCAGCACCACCCCTTGAAGAACAAGCCTCATGATCGTGTGCAAAAGCTTGGTCCATTGGAGAAATTTTGGGAAGACGACCTAGAGAGCAAGGGTTGTCGATAGAGAGGAAGGGCGCGAAAGATGAAGCGTTTCGGAGAGAAAGCCAAGTTTAAACGAGAGAGAACTACGCCCGACATGCGGAAATCACACGTGTAAGATTGATATTGTCCGATTAAAGACACGTGTTGACAGATTAGAAAAAGTATCATCCGGTCAGTGGATGATGTATATCTTCCGGTGAAAAAATGAAAAAGGACCGGAGGATGTGAACAATAAAGACAGAAAAATAAGGAAAAAAAAACTTAACTTTTCTCATACTTGAGAAGACCTAATCTTATTCTAATACCACAGAATGTTTTCTCATCTAAAGGCTTTGTGAAAATATCTGCCAATTGATCTTCGGAATTGACAAACTCTAAAGATATGTCACCTTTTTGAACATGATCACGAATGAAGTGATATCTGACATCTATGTGTTTTGTTCTAGAATGTTGAATAGGATTTTTAGAGATGTTTATAGCACTGGTGTTATCACACCGAATAGGAATCCTATTATAAAACAGATTATAATCTTCTAGAGTCTGTTTCATCCATAACATTTGTGCACAGCAGCTGCCAGCAGCAATATATTCACTTTCAGCAGTTGATAATGCAACAGAATTCTGTTTCTTAGAATACCAAGACACTAGAGACTCTCCTAAGAATTGACAAGTACCACTGGTGCTTTTTCTATCAATAAGACTACCAGCATAGTCAGAATCTGAATAGCCTACAAGATCAAAGGAGGTGCCCTTTGGATACCATAATCCTAAATCTTGAGTCCCACTTAAGTATTTGAAAATTCTTTTGACAGCCGATAAGTGAGATTCCTTAGGGGCAGCCTGGAATCTAGCACACAGACAAACACTAAAGAGTATATCTTGCCTACTAGCAGTCAGATACAACAGAGAACCAATCATACCACGATATTTCTTGATATCTACACTTATACCAATTTCATCCTTGTCCAATTTAGTAGTGGTACTCATGGGAGTTTTAGAAGATTTGACAGATTCTAGACCGAATTTCTTAAGAAGTTCGTTGATGTATTTTTCTTGACAGAAGAAAATTCCATCAGAAGATTGACTAATCTGGAATCCTAAGAAAAACTTTAACTCCCCCATCATACTCATCTCGAATTCACTTTGCATGAGGGATGAAAACTCATTACACATTTTGACATTAGTTGAGCCAAAGATAATGTCATCGACATAAATTTGAACCAACAGAATGTCCTTCTCCTTTTGCATGGTAAACAGAGTTGAATCGGAGTTACCCTTATTGAAATTCCTTTCCTCAAGGAAGTTCTTCAATCTGTCATACCAAGCTCTAGGAGCCTGCTTAAGTCCATAGAGAGCTTTCCTAAGTTTGAAGACATGGTCGGGTTTATCAAAGGCTTCAAAACCTAAAGGTTGCTCTACATAAACTTCTTCAGTTATATAACCATTTAAAAATGCACTCTTTACATCCATTTGAAAGAGTGTGAAGTTTTTGTAGCAAGCAAAAGCTAGAAGCATTCTAATTGACTCTAATCTAGCTACAGGGGCAAAGGATTCTTCAAAATCAATTCCCTCTTCTTGAGAGTATCCCTTAGCTACAAGTCTAGCTTTATTTCTAACTACTATCCCATTTTCATCCAATTTATTCTTATAAACCCATTTTGTTCCAATAATTGGATGATCCTTAGGCCGTGGAACAAGTTCCCATACCTTGCTCCTTTCAAATTGATTTAGCTCCTCTTGCATAGCTAAAATCCAGTTTTCATCACTCTCGGCCTCTTCAAACTTCTTAGGTTCTACTTGAGATATAAATGCCACATTGGCACAGAGATTCCTAAGAGAGGATCTAGTCTTAACTCCTAAAGAGGGATCACCTAAGACCTCATCTATTGGATGATTTCTGACATATTTCCAATCTCTTGGTAAAGTAGGATTTTCATCCTTAACAGGAATTATATCAAGAGATGTTGAAGATGGTTCTAAAGATTTTTCTGCTTGAGAGGGATCTGTAGGTTTTTCTAAGGAAAGAGAGTCTAATTGACAAACTACACCATCATTCTCATCCACATTTAATATGGGCTGAGGAGACTCATCAAAGTTGACATGAACGGATTCCTCTACTACTAGAGTTCTCCTATTGAAAACCCTATATGCTTTACTGGTCAGAGAATAACCAAGAAAAATTCCAACATCAGATTTGGAATCGAATTTTCCTAAGTTATCCTTAGTATTGAGAATGAAGCATTTACTGCCAAAGGCTCTAAAATACTTGACAGAAGGAGTTTTTCCACTCCAGAGCTCATATGGAGTTTTCTCTAGGATAGGTCTTATGGAGACCCGATTAAGTACATAACAGGCTGTTGCTACAGCTTCAGCCCAGAAATACTTAGGAAGGGAGTTTTCATTCAGCATAGTCCTAGCAAGCTCTTGAAGGGATCTATTTTTCCGCTCAACAACACCATTTTGCTGAGGGGTCCTAGGAGAAGAGAAATTGTGCTCAATTCCATATTTGAGACACAGGAGTTCAAATTTCTCATTTTCAAACTCTCCACCATGATCACTACGAATAGCAACAATGGTGAGCTCCTTTTCATTTTGAACTCTTTTCCTAAAACTAGAAAAGGTGTCAAAGGTTTCATCCTTAGACTTCAGAAAATGAACCCAAGTAAATCTAGAAAAATCATCAACAATGACAAATGCATAGAATTTACCACCTAGGCTGGCTATGTTCGAATGACCGAAGAGGTCCATATGAAGGAGTTGAAGAGGCTTAGAAGTGGAAATTGCATTCTTAGATGCAAAGGAGCTTTTGATCTGCTTGCCCATTTGACAAGCTTCACAGACTTTATCCTTTTCAAAGGATATCTTAGGAATACCTCTAACTAAGTTCTCCTTAGTAATCTTAGCTAAGGTATCCATCCCTACGTGTCCTAATCTCCTATGCCAGATCCAACCGTCAATAGAAGAATTCACAGCAAAACATTTTTCAATACTACAATCAATATCATCAATGTCAATAACATAAATATTTTCTTTCCTAAAACCAGTAAAGAGAATTTTGCCATTTGCAGCATCTTTAATTATACATGAATCTGATTTGAATATTACTTCATAACCTTTGTCACATAATTGACTAATGCTAAGTAGATTATGTTTTAACCCAACAACTAATAAAGCATTTTCTATAACAGGATTGATTGGGTTACCTATGTTACCAATGCCAACAATTTTACCTTTTTGGTTTCCACCAAAGGTAACACTTCCTTTCTTTTTGCTGACTGCAGCAAATTTAGTTGAGTCCCCCGTCATATGTCTCGAGCATCCGCTGTCGAGATACCACTGGTTTTTCCCGGGAGAGCAGTCAACCTGCAATAGAAAGTTCAAGCAGTCTTCTTAGGTACCCAAATCTTTTGGGTCCTGGTGTTAGTTTTGATTCCTTTGGGAACCCACTGTAATTTACTCCCAGTTTTCTTGTTGTTTGAATTTAATGGACATACAAATGATTTATGTCCAACTTCATTGCATGCATGACAGACAGTGGATTTAACAAAAAGCCTTTTATATGTTTTCTTTTTACTAAACCCTTCATACCCTAGACCAGTTTTATCAAACTGCACTCTCTGACTGCTCAATAACATGTTCAGATTTTTACTTCCTTCAGTGAAGTTCAGAACAAGTCTATTTAACGTCTCATTTTTCTTTTTAAGAGCAGAAACTTCCTTTTCATGCATACTAAGTTCATTGGCCTGCTTTTCTGATAAATCTGTATTCTCCTTTTTCAACAAATTGTATTTATTTTTCAGCATGCCAAACTGTTTAACTAGGTCATTAAAGGCGTCAATTATTTCACCTTCTTCATCATCACTATCACTATCACTAGATACATTTGAAGAAGAAGTACTAACCATTTCCTCGAGTGCCATGAAGCACAGGTTTGCAACTTCTTCATCATCTGAAGATGAAGTGTCACCTTCACTGTCATCCCAAGTGGCCTTCATAGCCTTTTTCTTGAATTTCTTGGGACCTTTAACTTGTGGACAGTCAGCCTTCATGTGGCCCGGCTTTCCACATCCAAAACAGGTAAACTCCTTGTCTTTGGATAGCTTTTCATTCTTGGGAAATCTTCTTCCCTGCAGCTTCTTCCTTCGAAGGAACTTGCTGAATCTCCTAGTAATAAGAGCAATGTCCTCATCCTCCTGTTCTTCTTCATCCTCAGAGGCTTCACATTTACTTGAAGAAGCTTTCATAGCAATATCTTTTCTTTTGGAGGTCTCTTTTTCCTTAAGGTCTTCTTTCTCATTTGACCTCATTGTGATCTCATGTGTCATGAGAGATCCAATGAGCTCTTCAAACTTTAGAGCTTTAAGATCCTTTGCTTCCTGAATTGCAGTCACCTTTGGCTGCCAGCTTCTTGGAAGACACCTGAGGATCTTCCTGACCTGTTCTTCACTAGAATAAGACTTACCAAGAGCTTTCAAACCATTAGTAATGTTAGTGAATCTTGTAAACATGGAAGAGACAGACTCATCTTTGGGCATAGAAAATAATTCATACTCGTGAATGAGCATATTCAGTTTGCTCTCATTAACTTGATTTGTGCCCTCGTGTGTGACCTCTAATAAGTGCCAAATTTCTTGAGCACTTTCACACCCTTGTACCCTATTAAATTCATCTCTATTTAAGGCACAGTACAAGGTGTTTACAGCCTTAGCATTAAGGCTTAGATTTCTCTTATTAGACTCTGTTAACTCAGAAGAGTCCTTAGGGATACTTTTCCCATCGACAGTTTTCATGGCCTTGTAAGGACCATTTTCTATAATACACCAGGTCTCATAGTCTATGGCTTGAATGAATATTTTCATTCTAGACTTCCAATAGACATAGTCACTACCATCAAAGAATGGAGGTCTATTTGTTGCCTGACCTTCTATTTGTGAGTTGTTAACGTTGAATGCCATTTCAGATACAGCAATATCTCTTAGATAAATAGCTTAGACAATATAAACCTTGCTCTGATACCAATTGTAGGATCGGAATTGTCTAAGAGGGGGGTGAATTAGACTTTTTAATTTTAATTTCAATTTAATCTAATTTCTCTTCTTGATTAAACTTAGTTACAGCACTAGTAATCAAATAATGTAAAGAGAGAGAAAGAGAAATTAGACACCAGAGTTTTTACGTGGTTCGGCCAAACTGCCTACGTCCACGCTCCAAGGCTCTCCCTTGAAGATCTCTTACTTCTCCTCAACGAGAAAATCTGATCGACCTTACGGGCTTCGATCCACAGCCTTTCACAATCCTGGATTGAACTTAGCGGGCGTCAATCCACTGCCTTACAGGATATTCAAGTTTGAAATACAGAATACAATGATCTACAAGCTCTCAAAACAGAATCTCAAGTTTTGAAGTAGAGAGGTGTAGATTGAGAATTCAGAGTAATAATTTTCGCAGCTAGGGCTCAGAATTCAAAATGGCAAAAGTTGGGACTTCGTGCTCTAAGCTCAGCTTATATACTCTGTCTTCATTAAAGCTTGGCTTCAATGCTCCTTATCCAATAATAGAAGTTTAGTTACCGTTGGAGCAGCTTCCGTACAAGATCAGGTAGCCGTTGCCGTTTGTAGTTGCAAATCGTCGTCGCCATTAATGTTCTGGAGTTATGGCTGAAAACGACGTCACTGTAGCTTCGCGGCTAATTTGAATTCTGGCGGAAGACAAAGCTGACTTATAGTCTTGAACCGCCAACAGAAGATGAAGCTTTAAACCCTTGAACCGGCGTCGGATGATGAAGCTTAAAACGCTTGAACCGGCGTCGGATGATTGATTTGTAGTTGTCTTCCACCTCTGTCGTTTAGTGACCGGAAGAGTAATTTTTGTGGCTGGAAGAGCATTTTGTTGAAGTCTTCCGCCTTTGTCGTTTTGTGGCCGGAAGAGCATTTTGTTGAAGTCTTCCGCCTTTGTCGTTTTGTGGCCGGAAGAGCATTTTGTTGAAGTCTTCCGCCTTTGTCGTTTTGTGGCCGGAAGAGCATTTTGTTGAAGTCTTCCGCCTTTGTCGTTTTGTGACCGGAAGAGCATTTTGGTTTACTCATCCGCCTTTGTCGTCTAGCGAGCGGTGGACTGATTCTTTTCGAACATCCGCCTTTGTCGTTTAGCGAGCGGTGGGGTATTTGTGAGCGGTGGACTAATTCCATTTAGTCATCCGCCTTGTCGTTTAGTGACCGGTGGACTGACCCTTTTAAACGACTCCGCTCTTGTCGTTTTGTGACCGGTGGACTGATTCTTTTGCTTAACACATTTCAGCCCTGTACACTTAATCATATGCATTAAAAACTAAAATACCCTTTTTAAGGGTATCTCCAACAAATCTAACTCCAATGCATTTCATTAAATTCAATTAATAGACATAATCAAATTACAATATTAAGCAGACAAATTCATCATCAAAAACAAATTAAGACTTAAACATTATTTAAGTCAACAGTTAACAGTTCAAACGCATTTTAATGATAATTGTTGTGAATTGCCTTAGGTGAACCACGCTCGTGGACGGAGCTAGCATTCAACGGACATCAGGTAAATCTTCGTGACTTGTTTGGCCGATTGGCCTACACCATACGATCTTCTGTTATTTGAAGAAATTGGAGAATATAGATTGTGTTGGGTGAATAGGTTGGGTAGTTAGTTTTAGTTAAGTGTTATATGTTTATGTTCATTGTTTGTATGTTTTAATTTTGTTTATAGCATTGCACATGCTCACGCATCATGTTTTCTGAAAAGCACGAAAAAGGAATTTCTATGCATGTTTTCATGAAAAGGATAAAGACAATGAAAAGATATGAATGCATATAATCTAGTCAAGGAGGTGGCGGTGGTTCAGACATGGCTGCTTGGGGAGCATGTTTTTCCCCCAGTTAGATACGAGGGGCTATCCAACCGTGGGTTGTGCCGCTCCTATCTAGCGAGAGTGAGGCCACGGTGACGTATCTGCAATGTAATGAAATTAAATGAATAGCGAAATGGTAGGACGCATGTTTTATGAACCGCATGCATAGCATTCACTTGCATTCACGTAGACTTACTGAGCCTTAAGCTCACGACTTATATCTATGGTGTAGGTGACCTCTACACAGATGAGGATGAGATCCCTCCACCCGAGGCATGATCGCCCGTGAGAGTGTGCTGGCAGTCGGTGCGCATTTTGCCCCGTGGGGATGTAGGTATATGTTTTGGGGACACGATATGAATTGTATAGCTAAACATATTAGGATGTCTGGATCTGGTAGTGGATAGGTTTATGTTTGATGTTTTAAACTGTAACACCCGAGAAGTTTCTGTAGCACACTCATGTCTTAGATTAAACAGTTAGGAGATGTTAATGATAAGTGATAAAGGGATTAGAAATGGATTGGAAGCAAGTCATGCAAAGGAATGAAGAATGATTGAAAAAGTCAAAACCATTTAGGTTGAAAAGTCAAAAGTTCTAACAACCAATAGAAATTTAACAATTAATGAAATAAAATAAGAAATGGTGGGGGTTTATAAGAATGAATCACGTGGGAGAATTCAAGATAGAAAGGGAGGAGTAATTTGCAATTTTAGAAAAACTTGTGGAGGAAAATAAAAAGAGAAAAGAAATTTAGGTTTAAAGGGAAATTTCTTCTTCTTCTACCTCCAACTCCCACGCCATTCTCCCTTCCTCCATAGCTGCTGTTCTCTCCATTTTCCAGCAAGGTTCTTCAAGGTTTTTAAGGTAAAAAATTAGTGGGTTTTTAGTTGTATACCATTAGATGTTAGTTTGTGGTGTTTTTATGGTAGTTTAGTGAGGTTTGGTAAGGGTTTGGAAAACCCTAATCATGGAATCCGAAAATTGGGTTTAAATGTTGGATTTTCTTTCCTATTTGGATCATTTAAGTGTTGAATGGATGATTTAGGTTGTTTGGGTGATTAAATTAAGGATTTTATGGAAGTTACACAAAAACCAGTTTAAGAACACTATAGGGCCGATTCTGTCTTTGGTATTTTCGGGCTGGCCAAAGTGTTTGTTTGATTAATTTAAGCATTTCAATGGATAGTAGACGTGGAGAGGTTTCCGAATTGGGGTGGCGCGTCGAAATCTGTCGAGAAATGAAAAAGTTATGGCCGTTCGAAGTCGGACGGTGAAAATTGGTGGAATTTCGGGTTTAGGGTTTATAGTTTCAATTAGTTTGTATAGTTGGTTAAGAATGTGGTTAGTTTTAAGTTTAAGTGTCCCTTAGATTTTATTAAGTTGATGCTAAGTTATTTTCTCTCTATTTATTAGTTTGTCTAGCGAGTAATTTTACGGGACGAAGTAAATAAGCAAGTGCCGGGCAGGAAGTCAGGTAAGTAGAGGACGTTTGTGTTTTGCCTTCGGGCCTACACCACGGAACGGTAGGTTTTTTGTTTGTTGTTTGGTTGTCTTCTTTGTTGGTTGAGCATTGTTAGTTGATTGCTTTGCTTTGTTTTGGTCTGGTTAAGTATTTGTGCGACTTGCATCATAGTGTGAAATGCATCGTAGTTTATAGTCTCGGGGGATGTTTGTTTGTTTGGTATTGTATTGTTGACTTGTGTTGTTGTGTTGATGGTTTCGTGTGGTATTGCATATTTGAAGTATGCATCATGGTATAGCACGTTAGAAATGATTAGTGGCATTGTTTGGCATTGTGAGCATGAATATAATCAGATAAAGTAAATTGTAAATGCATCTCGAATAGGGTGACTTGTCGGGCTGAGGTTGCTGGTAGTAGCACCCCGAGGGGAACTCTATGAGAGATGACCGGCTAAAACACGAGATCCTGATTAGTGTGCCTTGTCGGGCTGAGGTTGCTGGTAGTAGCACCCCGAGGAGACCTCTGTGAAGGATGATTGACTAAAATACGTAAATGTCGTGATTAAAGCAACGAACAGCAAACGAACACAACTGAGAGTTAGAAACTGCATTGTGTTAGGTTGATTGCATTGTGATGTTGTTGAGTTGCATTGGGAAGTTATGTTGTTGCGTTGCGTTGTCGTGTTGAGCGTGTGTGTGTGGTTGTGTTAGGGTTGTGTGAGGGTTATGTGTGGATTGTGCTTGTTTATATTTATTATTCCCTACTTGCTAAGCGTAAGCTTACGTGTGTGTGTGTGTTCTGTGGTGTAGGTGACGACAGCAGTACAGGTTAGAGCTACGAGGAAAGCTAGGATTGGGACGCAGTCGTTGATGTACGCGGTATGCCGGTGCGGGCAGTTGTCGGGGCGTCTCGACCATGGTCTTCGGAGATGTGGGGTTTAACATTTTGGTGGTTATTGTAAATGTTTATTGTTGTATATAGTTAAGTTAAGGGTGATAGGTCGCCCTAACCTGTGAATTTTCTACATTTGCGGATGTTAGTATTTTAGTTTCCCATTTTTCTATTATTGGAGATTTTGTATGCTGGATAGTGAGTGATTAGCTGAGTAAGAATATTCTGAATCTGGTTGGGAATTGGTTTGTGTGCAGGTACTTAGCATTTTTGGAGGCGCCATTTTCAGGCATTACTCTGCCGAAATTTTCTGGGAAGACGCCGTGGTGCTTAGCGGTTAGGAGTAAGGGTAATTAGCGAGTCTAGGCCTAGTTTAAATTATGTTTCAACGTGGGTTTGGTTAGCAAAGTAGCGCACCGAGCCAGGGTGGGTTCGGGGGCGTTACATAAACGTTTTGGAAACCTGTTTTATAAACTGTTTTGCTGATCTTTAAAATAGGTGGAAATGCTCGGTTTTTCAACAGATCCACGAAGTTTGTTTTCACGAAAGTTTATTATGTTTTAAACACGTTTTAAAATATGTTTTAGGCCAATTAGTTGGGGTTGATAAACTGTGAAGTGAGTTAAGTTTTATTGAAGTGTTAGAGTGAATGTTTAGAAGATGAAAAGTGCAAAGGATGAGAAATGAAGGAAAGAAATTTCTGTTTTGCTCTCTGGAACTTCAGATTCCAGAGAGCATGTTAAGGCAAAAAGGGAAGAGAAGAAAGCAGGGATCGGGGAAGAGAAGGAAGCAGAGATTGCCCAAGTGGGCGATCGATCGCTGTACAGCGATCGATCGCCGTGATCGATTCGCTGTGCAGCGATCGATCGCCGTGATCGATCGCTGCTTCTTTTCCGCGGGCACTTGACGATTTTGCCCTCCCATGTATAGCCGATGGTTTTTAATAAATTTAAGCTTTATTTTAATTGTTTTAAGTTTTATTAAATTGATTTTTAAGATTTGTTTTAAGTGAGTTTCTAAATGAACTTCAATTTCGATTCTGATTCCGGTTTAAACAGTTTTAATTCCGCACAACGTCATTGAAGTTTATAAATTTTTTTTATAGATAAAAAAAAATAATACGGAAAAATTAGGATACGGGTAAGGGTCGCTACTGTTTTTCTGAGCCCTTTCATCACGACAAGAAAACCTTTGCTGACCTTCACAACTTCACGTTCACCAGTGTACTTGTACCCTTTAGAATCAAGAGTACTCAAAGAGATCAGATTTTTCTTCATGTCAGGGACGTGCCTCACATCACCAAGTGTCCGAATGGATCCATCGAACATCTTAATTTTGATTGTACCAATGCCAGCAATTCTACAGGATGCGTTATTTCCCATCAACACAGCACCTATAGAAATCATTTCATATGTTAAAAACCAGTCCCGATTAGGACACATATGAAACGTGCAGCCAGAATCAAGAATTCACTCCTCTCTCTGATTCGAAACAACGTCATACGCAACGAAGAGTTCACCATCACTGTGATTTTCAGTAACATTAGCTCTGCCAGACTTCTCATGTTGTTTTCCCTTCTGATTATCACCAGTTTTCTTATTCTTATTCTGCAATTTATAACAATCAGCAATAATATGACCCTTCTTCTTGCAGTACTTACATGTCTTATCCTTGTTATTCTTGGATTTCAACCTGCTTCGATTATCCCCACTAGTATTCCTCTCATGCGGTCTTCCCCGCGCAACAAGGCCCTCACCCTTAGCCTCTGAGCCACCAACACGCTTATCAATCTTCTCCTTAGATAATAAAACATCATAAACCTCATCTAGAGTAACAGAATCACGACTGTATAAAATAGTATCTCTAAAAGTAGCATACGAAGTAGGCAGCGAACACAGCAAAATCAAACATAAATCCTCTTCATCATACTTAACTTCCATGGATTCCAAATCAGAGACAATTTCCTTAAAAATAGTTAAGTGATCATCTAGAGACGTACCGTCTGCCATACGATGAGAATATAGATGCTGTTTCAGGTGTAGTTTGCTAGTCAGGGATTTCGTCTTACACAACTGCTCCAATCTTAACCAAAGTGCTGCAGCAGATTTTTCCTTCAAACAATCTTGAAGAATCTGATTTGACAGATGCAAATGAATCTGAGATAGAGCTTTTCGATCCTTACGCTGTTTCTCCTCAGCAGTCCATGATGACGGCATCATTGCAATGCCCAACAATGCATCGTCTAAATCCATTTGTGCTAGAATTGCCCGCGTCTTAACCTGGCATAATGAAAATTTGGTATTTTGATATAGGAGTGGAATGTCGTATTTTAACGATGTCATCTCTCAAAATTCAGAATATTTCTCCAACGATATCTCGACCAGATAATTATAAGAAGAAAGAAAATAAAAATAAAAATTCTCGGGGATGAACAGTAATTCCGGCGATGAACAGTACTTGCCGCCGATGAACAGTACCGGCGTGAACAATGCTTCGCATGAACAGTACTCCGACCGACGATGAACAGTAACTCAACCGCGATGAACAGTAAATTCGCCCGGCAATGACTAGTAACTCGGCCGGTGATGAATAGTACCTGTCGCCGATGAATGGAATTTTCAAACCTGAAATTGCAAACTCCGAATCGTTCGATACCTTCGAAAAATCTTGCCCTGATTTTTGAAAACCTTCAACTCGATTGTTGAAAAAATTGAAATCGAAAACGAAAATTGAAAAACGAGAAAATAGTGGACACCAAGATTTACGTGGAAAACCCTAAAGGGAAAAAACTACGAAGAGAGGAGAAATCACTAAAATCAAAAGGTACAATGAGTTTTGCGACTCAAACATATATTTATATGTAGACAAAAAATCCTAGTCATAATGAGATTCACAACGTGGGCCGATTTGACCTGGCCCAAACAGAAATCGGGTCACACCGATTATAACATTCACTAAATAATTAAAGAATTATTACCTAGATTATGCAATAAACTGAGTACATGGCTAAGAAGTAGGGTAAATCATTATTCCACTAAATAATTCACTAAAATATTATTTTATGATTCATTGAACTGCAGTTTATATGGTTATTCAATTCATACAGTAGAAAATTATCTTGAATACGGTATTAGAGCATGGTTCAGAAATTTTTTGATTTCTCTCATTTAAAGTTTGATGATTTATTTTGTAATCAATGATCCAAAGTTGAAATTTATAATTTCATCAATTGTTGGATGATATGAAAATTGAAGTTTGAATTTTTCTTTGTTTTTCAAAAAAAAAAAAACAAAAGTGAAGGAAAATCATGGAGAAAAGGCAAGTTGGGAATTAAGATTTTAATTTTGAGAATTAAAGTTTTTACTTTTTTAAAAATTAAAATTTTGGCTTTGAAGCGCGGTGGATCTAACTTAAAATTAAGAAATTTGATTTCAGTTGAAATTTCTCGAGCTGTGAACTGATCCGCTCGGATTTTTCAAGCTGATGAATCTGGTTTTCATCTGTTTCTGGACAATTTCCAAACTAAATTCGTCTGTTTAGCGTCAGATTTTCAGAGGAGAAATTCGACTGTTTTTCTGAAAATCTGAGTTCAGCTCGGATTTGCTGAGCTGTAAATCCGAACTTCTTTTGTTCTCAGACGATTTTCAGGCTAGGTTTATTTGAATTTTCCTTGATTTTTCAGAAAAGAAATCTGAGATTAGGTTATTGACTTGATTGATTTGGAAAAATTTTAAATTTTTAAATTAAACTTTTGAATTGAACTTTAAACTTTTAGGGTTTTCCATCCTTCTTCTAGCTTCTAACATTTGCAAGATTGTAGAGAAATGATGGCAATAAAAGTCTCAAAGTAACCTTAAAACTTGGTGACAATGAAGACAACTCCTTGCTCAGATATGACTCATCGAAGGGGTGTTGTTTTGAAGCTCCAAAAGTTATGATTTTGCAGCAGCAAAATTTAGGTTTTCATTCAACAAAAGCGGAGGTTACAACCTGAAAAAATGCTTAAATACCTCTCTTAAAAGCTAAGGTTTTGGTTCAGCTGAAGGGTGAAGGAAAATCTTTAGAAGGTGGCCTTCTATTCGGCCATGTCGGTGGCCGAGAGTAGCCGAGTACAATATTACTTTTGGCCCTTCTCTCTCCCACAATCTCTTGTTTCATTTTACCCTCAAAATGTGTCTCTCTTTCCCTCCAAAGTATCCAGTCATCTCACTATCCCTCTAAGAGTATTTAGCCATGCATGCAATTAAAACTAGAAAACAAGCTAAAGTTTGAAAGGAAAATAAAAAGAGTGATCGGTTACATAGTTTGTCTTAAGGGAGACAAATCCCCTCTTCAAACTTGGGTGGCCGAGGCTTGTGCTCCATTGTTGTCACTTGGCATGGCGGCCCCAAACCTCGAACACTTGACATTGATTCCCCATCTTCAATGGAAGACTCTTCCTCATGATGGTCAAGCCATGCATGACGTCCGCCGTGCTTGACATCCTCGAGCTCGTCCTTTCCTTTGTGTTAGTTGATTCCTTTCTTTGGCTCCATTGGTTCGGCCTCCTTTGTCATAGGTTCATGCTTCATTTTTTGGATGGACCACTCATTAGATTGTGCGTTGGTCTTTAGTGTCATTTGAGCTCCACTAACTTTTCCTACAAAATAAACACACGATTTAGACTTTGATTTGAGGGTTAGTAACCCTAGGCATATCAGTAAAGCTGATAACTGTGAATGTGACAAAAGCAAGATATGAGATCTAGCAGCATATTTTCGACTCGCAAATGCCACCTTATAACCTCCATACGAATCCTAGATAAAGAAAAGTACTTATAATAATAGCAATTTGATTGTATAATGTAATCTACCGTGAACAAGTCAAAATGCAGCGTATTCTTACAAAATGCGGCATCAACACATCAAGATAGCAAATCATTACTGATTAATTGATATCACGCAATATCATAGCCGTCGAAAAATTATCATGATGGCACTAGAAACAGAAAAACATGCTTCAAATCAAATAATCTAGACTATCATTACCCTACCAACTGGAGTTGAATGACAAACTTTATGTGGTTGGTTAACTGCATCCGCAGCTCACTATTATCATCTACTCAATAAGAGTTCAATGGAAAACACACACTCTGTGTAAGAACAAAACATTGTTGAACATGGTATCGACTTCTTGACAGATACGTGTGACAGAAAAATTTTTAAAAGACTAGGAATCTTTCGAGGCATTGCTCTACTTGTTATTTTAATGGTGTAAGAGATTAACGAAACAGGTCTGAGAAAAAATACTTGCACTAAAACATTATAATACATCATAGGATCAGGAAAAACTTAAAAAATAAATCACTGAGTGAAGACTCTTTACAAGAACAAAAATTGGAAAGTAAACTGAAAAATTACGATTAGTTCTGCAGTGTCACACAGGGTGTTACAGGATGTTGCGTGTGACACCGATGATAAATGCAATGATGGACAATATAAAAATGCGGAAATAAATGACACAGGAGGTTGGTAACGCAGTTCGGCAACCAGCCTACGTCTGCGGGGCCACGCTCAGATATAAAAACATTTCTTTGAGTTCACGAAATTACAAGACAATCGGACTTATACAAATAAAGACTCCCTCTTATCTTTGTCGCCGCCTCTAGCTAACTTCCCCAAGGAAACTGTTTTTGCGAGATCCCCTCGACTTTAGAACGACCTCTCCCGAGATCTAGATAACAACAAGATCCCCTCGTTGTTGGTTCCTCCCAAAACCCGTGTTATGGCAAGATCCCCTTGCCCACGATCAAGAACGACAAGCTCCCATTGTCTAAGAAACAGAACTCCTCCCGAGTTCGGATGCAGCCTCCTCCCGAGACTGAGCTTCAATGAAGAACACGAAAAGTTGCCTCCTGTGACACCTCCTGGAACACCAGATCGAAGTCTTCGGATGCAACACACAACACACTCAGTAGAACAATGAAATCCACAGATTAGGTCGAGTGTGTAAAACAATCACTTACTCAAACACAGAAGCGATGAGAGTGAAAGAAAACCGACGGCACAAGAAACGAATAAAGCTTTTCCCACAAAAATCAAAACTCTGTCATCTACTGAAGAACAATCACCGATGACTCACAATAGGCGTGAATGAAAGGATTAACAATTGCAAAACACACGCAAACGTCGGTGAAGAATAAAGTCGCCCGGAACGGAAAAATAAAAACTTTTAGCTCTCAAGAATAATGTCTTCAGCAAGCATCAATTGTTTAGCCAGAATGCATAATATACTGTGCATCAAATATTCTCTTCAAACAGATCACACAGAATAAGGAAAACTGAATCCCATGAAAATCGGATCTGTGACACCCTGTGCGATATTTATGGAAAGTCCATGCAAACATATCTGAAACGAATCCCAAAATATTATGAACAATTTCTAACAGTGTTGTGATCTCGTATCAAGCTTAACAACACCATAAAATACAGATCTGCTTCCAAAATATTATTTCCATATTAAAATCAACTTTCCAAATGTTTAGGAATAAATCTCTCAGTAACTTTCACATAAACGAAAGCTTAAATATCATTGGTAATATCCATATCTTCAATTCGTTCAGTTACCAAATCGGATTTAATGCCGCAAGAAATAAAGAAAACAAATCTTAACAAATTCGGTTGTGTGACACCTCGTGTGACACTTTAGGAAAGTTTCTATAACTACTCGGATATTCGCCCAAAAATTCAGGAAAGCATCCCATTAATCATGGGAACTCAGAGCCCAGCAAATCGTGCCAAATCTACAGCAAATCGGCTTTCCAAATAAAACTTTTCCAAAAAACAAGTGCATATCCTTTTTTCAATATACTTCCAAATATCATTATTTTCTTATTTTTCTCTTCCACAAAATCTTTATGAATGATAGTAGGACGCCATCCAATAATCAGAATAACCTATTTCTTGATCACCAAGAAATAAATTAACAATTCGATAAACCGTGGAATAAAATATTATTTTCATAATATATTGCCAAAAAATCAAATGCCAACACTTATGCAAATCTTTGCATTTACATAAACCTAAGTTGGGGTAAATATCTTAAGACAGCCAAACCCCGGTACGGACCAACTAGAAAATGCTTCCATGATTTTATTGTGAATTAAGTCCATTGTCAATGACATCCAGATTTTATATAAACCACAAATTATATACCTATCAGCCGTAAAAAAATGATGATCTATTACAATATTAAATTAAGCAATATCATTTAGGCTCTACCTGCAGGATGTAGACTTTGAAGACATCGCTCATTCATCACAATATATTCTTTACTGAATTGTGGTATCGCTGCACGGCCCCGTACACATTGTTTGTATTGACAGCTACAGCGTTAACCACCGGCATTTATAGCAACAGCACCAAAATCGCCATCGGCATTCTAGCTACAGAAAGGGGGTAGGTGATAAGCCAGTGGATAAGTGAGGTGATCGGAAAAATGACATAATGTTCATATAAAACTATTTCTAAAAAATATTTTTTATTATATATTTCCAGACTACTTAATTATAATTCCATTTTCAATATCACTGTATTAACCTTTATTTTCTCCTCCTCTGATTCCACTCCTCCATCTTGTTGGGCTCTAAGATCCTGGTAAGTTAGGTTAGGTCCATGTGAGCTGGGTTGGATCAAGGTAGTTGGACTGGTTCAGTTGTGCGAGGTTGGGCTACAGTAGGCTGGGTTGGGTCCGGCCTGAGCTGAGCTAGAGTAAAATGGACTGGCGTGGACTTGACTGTGGTTGGGCATCCGAGAACTGAGGACTGGGTGAGCAAGGAGAAGGGGGACTAGGCTGGTAAACTAGGTAGGCGTGAAACTGCGAGAAGGGGTGCCAGGCATAGCTGGGAGAAGGTGGGCTGGGCTAGTGAACAAGATGGGCTTCGTGCGCGAGACGATGTGGGCTGGGTTCTGGAGAAAGGCTGGGGGAGCAGGAAGAATGTAATCTGGGCTATAAAGAAGATGGGCATGGTCCACGAGACGAGGTGGGCTTAGGTCCGCGAGAGGGGCAGTGCTAAGCAGGAAGAAGGTGTGGTAGGATGGTAAACGAGATGGGCTTGGTCCGAGAGAAGGGTTCGGCAGAGTAGGGGGAAGGTGGACTGGGCAGCAAGGAAAAAGATGGGCTGGGTCCAAGAGAATGGTTGGAATGAGCTGGAAGGTGGGCTGGGCTAATGTGGATTCATTAGTCACCATTCCATAAATTAGTAACTCATTCTATATATATATATAAAGAAAAATAAGATTGCACTTCCTTCTTCCAAAGAAATCCACGTACCTGATGCTTACAAAAAATATCTGAAAACTGTTGTAGAAAGGTGTGCGCCTCACCGTTGATGAGTTTTTTACGGTAAAGATGTGATGACCCGGATGTATAAGTATATGTACGATGGCTGCACAAACCAGAACCCGGATGACAGTACGTCTGTGCGGGCGAACCGGAAGGTGACGGGCCGTAAAAAGGGGGTCGTCACAATCTCACATCGCTTGGGGAAGTATATAGAAATGAAACATATGTAAAGAGACCCTCCCAAAATAGTAAGATGCGTTTTGGGAGCACGATTGCAACAGATTCCATAAGAACTTCGAAGTTAAAAGTACTTCGACGAGAGTAGTACCAGGTTGGATGACCGACTGGGAAGTCCTCGCCAAATAAAGCCGTGAGAGGAAGATATTGCGCTACGGCCCAATCCCCAGAGCGGACAATATCTTACTGGGAAAATGGGATCGTTACAAATGGTATCAGAGCCTATACCCAACTGGAAATGTGGCCAACGAGGACGTTGGGCCCCCCGAAGGTGACGGGTCGTAAAAAGGGGGTCGTCACAATCTCACATCGCTTGGGGAGTATATAGAAATGAAACATATGTAAAGAGACCCTCCCAAAATAGTAAGATGCGTTTTGGAGCACGATTGACAACAGATTCCATAAGAACTTCGAAGTTAAAAGTACTTCGACGAGAGTAGTACCAGGTTGGATGACCGACTGGGAAGTCCTCGCCAAATAAAGCCGTGAGAGGAAGATATTGCGCTACGGCCCAATCCCCAGAGCGGACAATATCTTACTGGGAAAATGGGATCGTTACAAATGGTATCAGAGCCTATACCCAACTGGAAATGTGGCCAACGAGGACGTTGGGCCCCCGAAGGGCAGTGATTGTGATGACCCGGATGTGTAAATATGTGTAGGATGGCTGCACGAACCGGAACCCGGATGGCGGTACGTCCACGCGGGGAAATCGGAAGGTGACGGGTCGTAAAAAGGGGGTCGTCACAATCCCATATCGCTTAGGGAGGCAGTGATTGTGCTGACCGGATGTGTAACTATGTGTAGGATGGCTGCACGAACCGGAACCCGGATGGCGGTACGTCCACGCGGGGAAATCGGAAGGTGACGGGTCGTAAAAAGGGGGTCGTCACAATCCCATATCGCTTAGGGAAGTATATGGAAATGAATCATATGTAAAGAGACCCTCCCAAGATAGTAAGACGCATTTTGGAGCACGATTGGCAATGGATTCCATAAGAACTCCGAAGTTAAAAGTACTTCGACGAGAGTAGTACCAGATTGGGTGACCGACTGGGAAGTCCTCGCCAAATAAAGCCGTGAGGGGAGGATATTGTGCTACGGCCCAATCCCCAGAGCGGACAATATCTTACTGGAAAAATGGGGTCGTTACAGAAGAACTCAATAAATGATACGAAATGAGGCTGCAAAACTGAAGATTAGTGCAATGACAATTTTGATATTGGTGTTCTCAGCTCAATCCGAGAACACCTTCAAGTAATATGCAATAACTCAATAAATTATGATCCAAATAATATGAAATTTAGAGGATTTAAAATATTGTGTATTGAGAGTTATTCCTGCAAATTTCAAAGAAAGATAATAATAAACACGGAAGTTATGCAAAGAGATCCGTAACCGGCTCGAAAAAAAACTTTTGGTGCTTCCGGGTGATGCAACCTTCCGAGGAATATTACAATAGTACAAGATCGGTTTGGTTAACTTTTTCCCTTGTCTAATATCTTTGTAAGGGTGGACAGGACCTGACAGCGGACCGAGAACCGAGAACCGGATCGGACCACCGGTTTCGGTCCCACCTCCCAAGACCACGGTCCGGTTCTCGGTCCTCACCTCTCAAAACCACAGGTTCTCGATCTGGTTCTTAGTCCGTGGCCCAAATTCTTGAAATACCGGAACCGAACCAAGGTTAAAAAAAACACTGTTTTTTAAGAAAAAAAATCCATCCTCACTCTTCAGTCCTACCCTACCCAATTTCCAGAATCCCGAGTTCCCGACGCCAGTTGCGAACTGCGAACTGGCTGCTGCTGCGGTTGCCTCGTCTCGCTACTGCTTTTCTGGCATTTGAGCTTTCTTAGTCCTCTGTCTTCAGCTAGCCTCACCTCGCTTGTCTTCAGCCAGTCCCTCACTGTAAGTGTAATTTTTGTGATAGAAATGTGTAATTTCATATTGTAATTTTTATACTCATTGGATTGCTTGTTGATTTTATTTATTTTGGGCGTTGAATTGAAGAAATTGAATAGTTGAATTTGGGTTGAATTTATTTCTGGATATTGATTTAAAAAATTTTAATGTTTTACAAAAAAAAAAAAAAAAAGAATGGGAGGAACGGGAACCGACCAAAATTTTCAGTTCGGCCCTAGTCATCCTAGTCGAACTGCGAACTGCGAACTGCGAACTGCGAACTGCGAACTGCGAACTGCGAACTGCGAACTGCGAACTGCGAACTGCGAACTGCGAACTGCGAACTGCGAACTGCGAACTGCGAACTGCGAACTGCGAACTGCGAACTGCGAACTGCGAACTGCGAACTGCGAACTGCGAACTGCGAACTGCGAACTGCGAACTGCGAACTGCGAACTGCGAACTGCGAACTGCGAACTGCGAACTGCGAACTGCGAACTGCGAACTGCGAACTGCGAACTGCGAACTGCGAACTGCGAACTGCGAACTGCGAACTGCGAACTGCGAACTGCGAACTGCGAACTGCGAACTGCGAACTGCGAACTGCGAACTGCGAACTGCGAACTGCGAACTGCGAACTGCGAACTGCGAACTGCGAACTGCGAACTGCGAACTGCGAACTGCGAACTGCGAACTGCGAACTGCGAACTGCGAACTGCGAACTGCGAACTGCGAACTGCGAACTGCGAACTGCGAACTGCGAACTGCGAACTGCGAACTGCGAACTGCGAACTGCGAACTGCGAACTGCGAACTGCGAACTGCGAACTGCGAACTGCGAACTGCGAACTGCGAACTGCGAACTGCGAACTGCGAACTGCGAACTGCGAACTGCGAACTGCGAACTGCGAACTGCGAACTGCGAACTGCGAACTGCGAACTGCGAACTGCGAACTGCGAACTGCGAACTGCGAACTGCGAACTGCGAACTGCGAACTGCGAACTGCGAACTGCGAACTGCGAACTGCGAACTGCGAACTGCGAACTGCGAACTGCGAACTGCGAACTGCGAACTGCGAACTGCGAACTGCGAACTGCGAACTGCGAACTGCGAACTGCGAACTGCGAACTGCGAACTGCGAACTGCGAACTGCGAACTGCGAACTGCGAACTGCGAACTGCGAACTGCGAACTGCGAACTGCGAACTGCGAACTGCGAACTGCGAACTGCGAACTGCGAACTGCGAACTGCGCATCACCTGTCTTTGGCTGCTGCTGCGGTTGCCTCGTCTCGCTACTGCTTTTTTGGCATTTGAGCTTTCTTAGTCCTCTGTCTTCAGCTAGCCTCACCTCGCTTGTCTTCAGCCAGTCCCTCACTGTAAGTGTAATTTTTGTGATAGAAATGTGTAATTTCATATTGTAATTTTTATACTCATTGGATTGCTTGTTGATTTTATTTATTTTGGGCGTTGAATTGAAGAAATTGAATAGTTGAATTTGGGTTGAATTTATTTCTGGATATTGATTTAAAAAATTTTAATGTTTTACAAAAAAAAAAAAAAAAGAATGGGAGGAACGGGAACCGGACCAAAATTTTCAGTTCGGCCCTAGTTCAGTCCTAGTCCCTCCCAGGGTCGGTTTCGGGTTTCGAAAAAAATTTCTCAAAACCTCAGTCCAGTTTCAATTCGGGCTCAGGACCGGACCGTACTCACCCCTAGATCTTAGACAAGATGCAGAAAAGATAAGAATAAGTGCTCCTAAGCAACCTTGGGCTTAGAAGACAATAGGAGGTGCACTCCTCTTGGAAAACAAAGTGACCGAGACAATTACCTTTTAGACGAAAACTCTAAGGCACGAGAGCTTCTGAAAAATACCTCAAATTATCATCAAAAACTGATTACAATATCTAAAAATTATGCTTAAATATGCTAGGGCAAAAAGAGCTTAGTTGGCACAATGAAATAGGAAAAGATCATTCGGTCTTGATCCATCCGTCCGTGTAAGTGTGCTCCTTCATCTTGACCGTGGAGATGGCTCCTTGTATCGTAAGTTGTGTTGAGCCTTGTGGGGAGGAGCATGAGTCCTCAATAATGATTTCAAATGGAAAAAGAGTGCACTTCTTTTTGAAAGAACAGGCTCAAAGAATGAGCTTTATGTTTGGAGCGTGCGCTCAAGTAAGCTCATTACGAGCTCTTGATAATGGATCCGATTGACAAAGCAAATGACTCCCAAATTTCACGATCCAACCCATTCTGAAAAGCTCAACGTGTTGGCTACAATATTCATAAAGAGCTCTTTTTGTAATAAGGTTGGCAAGGCTGTCGATTTTGCCAATTATGCCTCAAAGGTCAGATTGATGGCCGTTTTTAGAAAGTTCAATAATTAAGGTTATTTTGCTTTTGAGGCCAACAACCCCTTATCACCCTCTAATGCATGATGAGATAATAAAATACGGTTTAAATAGACCCAAAGTTTGCCTAAAACCCAATGAAAGTAATGGATTACATATAGTTGTAAAAGGGAAGACAAATTCTCTCTTTTGCTAGTCCAAAGCTCCAATAACATGTTGGTGGCCTTATTGATGTCTTGAGGAGTTGGCTCCCAATCCAAATGCTCCATTAGTTCATCATCTGCAAAAAAAAATGCAATAAGTAGTAAAAAGGCTAGTAAGATTGTAGAACATACCTGTAATCGTGTTTTGGCTCTTCGGGGCGTATCAATAAACTATTCCATTATTTAGAGAACTTGAAAAAACATTACAAAACTATTATCTTCTTCTAATCCAATTTTTTATATATCCTCGATCTTTACCCAAAAAGATGATGATCCTACAAAAGGACTGCACGCATTGGAGTTACCAACAAGAAATGAGATATGTGGACAATACATATATGCTAATGACTTACTAGATGGTACTATATTATCTGCACTTGCAATTGCATGATTTCTATTTTTCAAGTAGAAGCTTGATGCGTGGTGGACGAAATTAATTGATAAACAATATTTTTTAATTAACTAACAATTACAACCTAACCGCAAATCTGTAGTTCTATACTTTAGATTTGGATTACACCTATTACAAGAATTATCATCTACAATACATTTTTTTTCAACATCATAATTCACACTTTCATTCCTCATCTATAATATCTCTCTCTCACTCAATCTAATTTTCCTAAAAAACTTTCAAATAAATTAACAAAACTTAACTTTGTAAACACATCAATAATACTCAACTTATCCTTATTTAACAAATACCTTCTATGATAAATTTATATTAGAAGTTGCATCAAAGCTTGAAAGTTTTTTCTGTAGTTAATTTTTTATGCTCTTATTTTCTGGGTCCGACGTGACCACAAATAGATATCCAAGGAAAAAAAACATACTTAAGTGTATCACGAAGGAAATGGTTGTTCTTCAACAACATTAACTACTGAAAACTCAGTATTTTTACAACTTAATGCGGTGAAAGCTATATGGTGTTCAAATATCAGCTTCAAATCCTCTTCCACAAAGAAAGAGACAAATAACTAATGCATCCTTCTAGACCAGTTGTCTAATTATAGTCAACACGTAGGAAAACCCAATGGAAGAAAAGTAAAATAAGGGGAGGGGTAGGATGACTTATACGCAGTCACAGTGAGACGCTTCAGTTTAGTTGAATTCATTATTCTATCACGAGAAATTGGAAGTCATAAATGAAAAAGATAAAGAACTGCAAGCATCTCGTTACAAAATGACAACTTTTTAGTAAAGAATTCCAAACTCACCACACTGTTTGCGTCCCTCCCTCCGCAAAGCAGAAGAAGACCATCAGAGCGTGCACTTGCTGTTGCATGTCTAATAACACATACCATGAGAGCCATGAATTTGAATATGAGAACTGAGAATTCGGAAACTATCAGCTGGCAATCCATTACATGACAAAAAATTGTGGAAATTAGAAAAAAAAATAAACCCATGCTTTTATTTCCTGCAATAACTATACAGAATAATTTTTAAGACCAAGAACTTCAGTACACCAATAACTAGAGCAAGAACACAATAACATAAAAATAAAATAAAATTTATTGACATTGCCACTACAGTTCCAAGTGGCCTGTTTTTAGCTAAATATCAAAAAGACGCACAGATGACAAATTTATGTGACTAAACTCTCAGTTGACAAATTCAATCAGCAGTATTTTGCACTTCGCAAAATGCAGCCATATTTCCTACAAATAGGGGTGAGCAAAACCCGGATTGGACCGAAGAACCGGATTGAAACCGAAAATTTGGTCCAGTTCTGGTCTGTTTTTCAATTTAAAAAATCAAAATTCGGTTTATTTTAAGTTGAACCGAAAAATACGGTTCGGTTTTGGGTTTGATGATAAAAAACCGAAAAATGGCAGAACCGAATTTAATCAGTGCAGTGTGCCCACTGCCCAGTGCCCTTAGCCCTAAGCCCTCTCCTCGCCTCCTCGGCTGCTCCTGCCTCTCAGTCTGTCTCACTTCGCTTGAAGGTCGCTCAGACCTAGTTCGCACTCGCAGTCGCCCGACGCCAAACCACAGTCGCCGACTTCCGACCTCGACTTCCGACTTCGACTTCGACAAAGCTTCCACCGACTGCCGACGAAGGTAAGCAATTTTTATAGCATTACTCGTTCGTGGCTCTGAATATCTTAGATTTTTCTTTGAGAGTCCAAAATTAGAACGTTGTATTTGATTAAGTTTATAACATATCAAAATTTTTTAGACCGAATCTGCTTTGAATTTATTTTCGAGGGTTTTGAACTTTCGCTGTGTTTATGTTTTCAATACCACGAGTCTTTGTGATGGTTAGGGATCTATTTCTATTTTCTTTGGCGTCATGTAGCGATTTACGGTAACATTTCTCCAACGCGAACTAGAAAAGACAAAATACTCTTTTTATTGGTGAATTCTTGTAAACTATTATTATGGAACATTTGTGCTCCTTCTCAGCTGCTCTTAGTCACCCTATCAAACTGATCACCACTGGGTCTTTACTTCCTACTTTAGTAATGGGAAACACAATCCATCAGACTCAGTTTCAAAATCAATAAAGATGAACAAATAGCATGGGCATCCACCATGTATCCACGATTTATTCATGAGAAATCTCAAAATCAAAATCTATTATTTCTTCTTTTGTTTTGACATATCACCGAATACACCACCTATTTTATTGGCTTTTGATTACCAAAGAGAGCGGTCTAGGGACAGTTGATGGCATGCTTCAAATTCATCCTGATTCCTGGGGCAGACTCACATGTGTTGAAATTTAAAGCCTCTTCTTTTGGCACCCTCCCTCACATTATTGATTCAGGGAGCTAATAGTTTAGAGCTCATGGTTTTGGGAACTCATAAAGCACTCTCGTTCCTTCTCTTTCTTTAATATATTTATTATGATTTTGGAGGCTGAGCTTTTTTACTGAGTCAACAATAGTTTTTCTTTATATATATACAGTGTGCATCTTGGTAAAGATTAATAAAAAAACAGAAATGAAAGTTCAAAAAAATGTGGGAAAACCGGAACCGGATTAGAACCGGAACCGAAATTCGGCTCCGGTTCTAGTCCGGTCCTTAAAAAAATCAAAACAGTCCCGGTCTTAAAAATTAAAAACCGAATTTTATTATTTTGGTTTCAATTTTCTTCAAAACCGGACCGGACCGGTTTTTGCTCACCCCTACCTACAAATACTCTGGAGTTTGGTCAAAATTTTAGAATTCTCAAAAAGATCATTCTACATGTTAAATTAACTCAATAGCAACTATTGAAGCATAAAAGTTTGTCTGATAGTGCGAGAGATGTGTATAGATATATAGTGAGATTTACATGCATGGCGGTGGACCCTCCCCTTCAGGTTCCAACTTACGCCATTCATAAGGTTTAGCTGCTGTGTCTAGAGCCCATACATCAGCCAAAGGTCTCTTTCCTAGAAAGAGTACAATAATATTAAAACGACTACATGATTCTTCTGGAACAAACCATCAAGAAAGGAAATATGACGCTGACAGCACCAAGAAAGTACACATTGGATTACTTACCATCATTACGACCAATTGCCATAAGATATCTTTGGCCAACCAAAGCCATCACATGTCCATAACGAGGCCCTGGCCCAGGGCCTTGCACCACAACTCTTCAAGCAAATCAGAATCCACTTAACAAAATAAGACAATTAAAAAATATTAAAGCATCCAATATTATATAGTCTATGCTAACCTATGCCATCGTGGGTGCTGCTGGGTAAGATCAAGAACACGCAGAGCCTCAGCAGACTATCCAGCTGGGCCAATTCCATCCTTCATTAAAAAAGGCAGGTTAGAATACAGTGATGAAGTTTGATACAGACGGAATGGTCATCCCTTGATCTTACAAGGAAGGTAAGTCAAATTACTAACCTGAATAACTACCATAGTTCCAACAGCTGTTGCCACATGTGCCGCTCTCGGGGTGGGTGGTTCTCCAAATGGCGTGATTCTTTCACCAATAAGTATAAAGTTTCAAAAGGAGAAAGGGAAGTAGCTAAAAACTTGGTTTAAGACTAACCTAGACCATTTATTTGTTAAAAACATCATAGCAATGTACATCAGCAGTGGCAGTGGCAGTGGCACCAGCTAATCCTGCAAACCAAGTTTTCAAAATCGACACAATTGTTTGAAGAAATGAAATATCAAAGCTAAAAAGAGAAATTCTTCCACGTGTTGATAGATGAAATAAACTAAAATCATATCAACCATGTCCTTAGCAATGAGATCCACCCTATCTGGACTTTCAGCTTGGCATCCTATGGCACGCCAATAAAAAGAATACCAAGATGGCAACTAGATTCTAGACTTATCCCGGTTTACACCAAAAAAAAAGTGAATTATGTCTCCACTGATTGTTACCTTCATCCGATCACTCCAGTTAAAAGAAGTGAAGACGGGAGATATCAAGAGTAGATGATTGGTAGAACAAAAGAAGAAAATGGCCCAAATGCGTTATACTAGTGATCTGTAAATTCTTTGGGATAAAAAAAAAAAAGACCATTAAACACTCTCCTAATTTTCAAATCATAATATAACCATGGAAGTAGGAAAATATGTAATTATTGAATGTTAAATTATATAGACCCTCGCTTATAACTTATTATTGAATATAAATTATGTAGAAGCCTCAGTTGAAACTGCCCATTCAGAACACAGCTCTACATAGTTTCAGTTCACGAAGATTTTAGAAGATGCAGAATCAGCTAACCATTACTTGGAAGCTGACTACTCCATCTAACCACGATTGCTCAAATAAAACAAGAACATAAGGGGTGCCACTGAACTACTAACACATCAATATTTCCAGGGAAAATGAAGAAATGCATTGAGCCTAACTAGAAACTATATTACCAAAAATAATTTTTTTATGCAAGCATCGCAGCTTCTACAATCCCAAATTGTCCCTAAATTTTAACAAATTAAAAGGGTGAGATATGAATCATACGGATTCCAGCACTTCCAGCTGAGGGAGTGCCCGGAGGAGCAGAATTTCCCTCCAGCGCAGTGGCGCCACCAAATAAAATTAACCTCGGTCCAATGTAGCAAGCAGTCTCCTCCTCTCCAACAGGCCCCACTGCGGTCAGAGTGTGACCGCACCTGTGTCTGGCCCCGTCCTCCTTCTCTATAATCGCCTTCACCACAGGATATGTAGGTGCAAGTCTCGGCTCAGACAAACCAATCTCTCTCTCTCTCTCTCTCTCTCTCTCTCTCTCTCTCTCTCTAAAAAGAAACCCACTTTCTCTTCCCTCTCCTAAAAGAAGTGATTGTAATGAGTAAGCGAGAAGGAAAATGTTGAAACTTTCTCCGATCAGAAACTCTTTTGCCTTCTTTTTTCTTGTTCGCTGGACTCCTCTTTCTTTTCAGTGGATAATTGATTTTGGTCTCCTTTTTTATTCAGAAGGTAACCGGACCAGCGGGTTGAAAGTGAGTACAGTTTGAAGTTATTAGTGGCGGAGAGCGGGAACGTCGGAGATTGGTCACCGGAATAACCGGGAAACTGTGTAATGTCAACTGTGATTACCTGTTCCTATTTCTATGACCTTTCGTGAGCTGCGTCCCCACATCTAATGGAGTTTGTGGGCTCGATTATCAGCCACCCGCCGAGGAGCGTGATATCACGTGCCTTGTTAGTTTTAATTAATTTTAATAAATTATATATTTCTCTTAATAAGACCTAAAAGTTTAAAGACAAGATTTATTTAATGAATTTGAAAGTTTGCACGATGGTATGATTATATTCAACGTATCATAAGAAATAGAATAAATATGATATTGTTTAACATTAATTAACGTTGTTGAAGATTTTGAAAAATATTTAAGAATGTGATTGCAAAAGTGTGTGAGAAAATCCAACATCTAACTGGAAATTTAAATAAAAATAAAATAAAAATAATATTACGATTATTCTCTTATTTTATACTCTTAAAATATTTATTGAAATGTTAAATAATGATTGATACAATTAATATAATAATTTATAAAATAGTTAATTTATTACATTAATTGTACTGTATTTATTTGGCACGTCAATGAATATTGTAAGATTTTAATTTGTAGTAAACAAACATACATACCGGTTCGAGAAATTTATTTGTTACATGATCAATTAAGTTATCTCGAGATCATCTATCACACTCAATAAATCACCATTTATGTTGTCAAAGACGAGGTGAAACAAGCTATGATGTCAGAAAATAGAACAAAAACAACCAAAGCCATAGTTAACATCAATCATACGTAGAAAGTGTTCGAATAAAACTATGGGCATAAACAATAGATGAACAACAACGAAAAACTATGTTTTTCGACTCTTGACCGTACAAAGAAAGAGCGAATGAAACAAGATTTTATGTCAAAAAATAGTAAAAAAATATGACTTTTAATTTAATTAATTTGTTAAACAAGAACACAAATACTTTTTTAAATTTAATTTATTAAAATATTATTTGAGCATGAATGTCAATGTTATGCAAAATCATCAATTAAAAAATTAAAAATGTGTCGGAGAAAATAAAAAACATTCAAATGATGGATAAATAAATTCTTTTCACAATAGTAATATTATGTTTGTCTTCTTATTATACTCTTTAAATATATTTATTGACGCGTCAAACAATAATTGATATTATTAGAACTATTTATAATTTACATTAATTGTATTATCATAGAACCGAGATCAGTTCCTAGATTTTTTTAAACCAGGACCGGCTCTCAGTTACACGAAATCGGCCACAACGGCCAGAACCGGTGGTTCGATCCGGTTCTCCGGTTCTGCCCACCCCTAGTATTATGCATTAATCATTATTTTTAAATAGTAGAATAAGAGAGCAATTATAATATTATTATTTCGACAAATTCTCAATGGGTTAGAAAAACTAATGCTAATTGTTTAACAAAATCTTGATCATTGATTTCAAATCTAATGAACTTCAACTAGTCTATTTAATAAATTTTAAATCTCCCTAATTGAATTATGTTAACTATTTTAAAATAAAAGTAATATCATATTATTCTAATTTTACATTAGATTAGATGTGATTCCCTTGTTAATTCAATATATAGTTTTAAATATTTATATTATCATAATAATTCTATTAATTAATTAGTAACATATTAAACAAACAAATTAATTAAAGAGTAACTTCAGTCAAAGGGTATCACGAAGCACGCAAAGTTGATTTTTCAAAATAACTAACTAACCCATGTCCTCTCCAATAACAATACTTGTCAAAAACCATGCTATTATTCAATTATTATTAAAAAATAAATAAAAGTTGAGGATTAGAGCTGGAAATGATGGAAAAGCATCAGTAGTTGAAGTATAATCAGAACATTAAAACAATGTTTTTTTGGAAGAAGAAATAGGCATGGCATAACTTCTATCTGCTCCTTACAAAAATGCAAGAATAAATCAGACAAACTTACCTTTTGAGTACTTAGCATTATAGCTGCAGCAAATCCACATCTTCGATTGCATACAATCTCTCTGCAACTAACACCAAATCAACTAATCAAGTTGTGGTGAAATTTCCACCTTCAAGCTTCAGAAATTTGGGCAGGCCAAATCTACAAAGAATTCCAAACAAAGTAAACAAAAATCATATAACCTACAGTGAAATCAGTTAACATCGATGTTCAAATGCAGCCTAGCTAGATCAGATTTCATTAGTTTCAACATAAGTCAGTTTTCAAAGAACAGAAGGCCAGGGAGAATAATACCTGAAACATCAGTTTACAGGACTGGTGTATACCGGCTTTTAAAAGACTCGAACAACTGGCATTCCGTCTCCATCATCGTTCCCAACTCTCCAAGATCGATCCTTTTTCCTTTGGGGCTTCTTATGGTGTTTAAGGGATGCACTGGGTTTCTTTGCGGCAATTTTCTTGCTCACCAGTCCGTTGGCCATATCAAATGAATTAAGATCATCCAGCACATGTTCAGAAACAGGTTCAATTCCCCCTCCACTGTATTCCTCACCATCGGATGAATCAGACTCACCCAACTCAAGCAAGCTTGGATGAATAATCTCCTCCAAGCCACCTTCTTCAAAGGACATGTCGGGCGGCATTTCATAGTGCAGAAGCTTCCCATTAATGTAATCCTTCAGAATCTGACGAGCTGCTCTCGTTTCATCAGGCAGGCCACTAGAGGCGACATAACCACGAGATGCACAATAGGCCCTCAAAAGCTCTGATGATTGAGGGGGTCGAGATTGTGGCTCATATGGTTTGGGTTTTGGCAAGGTGATTTTGTACGTATTCTCAATTACGTCTCTTCTTACTCGATTGGCAACGACCTGCACTGCCTCTCTATGCTCTGTCATTCGGTCGATCGAAAGCACTCCAGAGGCAATCATCTCATATCTTGAGCTAGAGAAGGATGGGAACACCAAGCCAGGGCAGTCACAGAGAGTCATTTCATCTGACATAATCAATGTTTGGAAGTGCTTTGTCTTCCCAGGGGTGGATGTAACACCCGTTCGTTTCTGTCCTACCAAAGCATTAATTGTCGAGCTCTTCCCCACATTTGGATACCCAACAAATCCGACAACAACATTCTTCAATGTGGTTCCGCTTGCAGCATCACTGGAACCTGACTCCCTCCTCATAGTAACGATCTCGGCCTCAAACTGCAAACGAGCCAAAAGCTCTTCTCTGCCATATACTTTTGTATCAAGGTCTTCTGTATTTGGCAAACTCTCGTCCATCTTCCATGGAACACTAAGTTTTTTCCCTTCGAGAGTAGCAGAAGCAGCTTTGGCTGACCAGAACACAAACAGTATGCTATGAAGACGAAAGTGCTGAGCCCATTTCTGCCTGCAGTTAAAGCAAATCACTTGAGCAACTCATGAACGGACTATAGCAAATACTAAGTCACAAAATGCTAACCTAACAGAATATGGTAACAGATCTGCCTTGTTAACAAGGAGAAGCGCCCTTTTGTGCTCATCAACCTCTCTAGCATACACCTGCAATTTTGAGAGGACGTGCAATTAAAAGTCAAATAATAAATTACATGTTCAAATACGACCATGGAACCAATGAATTGCATAATCAAAGAACCGCATAAGTAATGAAGCATTACCTCAAGATCAGGACAGCGGTAGAAAAGAGGGTCTCGAGAGTCAACAACCATTACAAGCTGAAATAAAAAATAGTTAAGCACCAAATTAGTAACCACAAACTAGCAAGCATTCGTAAAGGTTGAAAAATTGAATTGGAAAAAACAGAAGAATACCAAAGTTAGTAGTTGCAAATACACAATGTCAAACACATGGAAATAAAGTAGTTCACAAATCAATAAACCAAATATGATAGAAATTAATGAGAACTTAAATATCTGTCAGACTAGCGAGGGTTAGAAATACAACTTCGTCCAGCATAATTATTTGAGTCTACCAACGAGAACAAACTATGTTAATATGGATTTTGCAAAAACAAAAGCTCATTATGTTTTCATGGACTATTCTTTTCATATTTTTTCCCAAGTTAAAATTTTTGGTCTTGGTGATACTTCTAAATTTACTAAAAACTACAATTTTCCATATGACAAATCTTTCATGAACTTAAAGTGCTATATTTATGTCTGAAGAAATATAAGAAGTTTCGATATATTTTTAAGCAGTTATAATTTTCAGATGGAACAGTTCATCTCGCGAAGAGATTAAATCAACCAAAATTTGATAGTTCAAGATACAAACGACACCCTGGTGTCCCACCAACATAAGTTTAATTTTTTATTTAGGGGGATAAGGGCCCTATTCTGTTCTTTCCACTTTCCATATAAACAAACACACATATATATAAGCTCATTATATTTCATTCGATGAAATAAATCCCTACCAAATCACTACGTTCAACCACTCGCCAAAGCTGTCTCCAAATATCCAGGTTCTTCTCAAATGGGGTGAGAACTAATTTTTCATTCTCCTCGAGCCTGAAGCAAGAAACATGCATAAATTGCTAATGAGTGCAATAGAATGGTCAAATCTTCAATCGATATGCTAATAAGAAAAAAAATGTAAGTAACGAATAGCGAAATTGAGATTGTATTCTACGAATTTTATAACTTTGCAAACTTTCAAAATGTTTGTATTGCCTAGCTAAGCCTTTATAATTACATGGCTTCTAGGCTACACAAACCAAGTAAGTTGTAATAATTAATCTAACGGAATCATAAACCTTTTGATATAGACTTTCCTCGGTCCCTTTTCAAGCCACTACTAGAATCAAAAGATAGGATAATCGAAAATATAGGATTTCATGTGAAAAACCGCCTTCAAATTTTGACAAGATAATAAATGCATGAAAAGACAATAATATACCCCTTTAGTATAAATGTCTTTCCCCACTTTTTTTTTTAAATAAATTTGTTCCAAGTTATGCCACTTTTATGAGAAATAAAACTGTGGTAAATGTCATTACAAACCTTGCAAGGTTCCGACGCCAGGTAAGGAAAGCCTGTTTTTCATTTGCATCAAGCTCTTCGACTGACATTCCAGAATTCCAAGCAGGTCTAAAACGATACTGAACTTTAGTATTAGTTACACCAATTTAATGTTTTAGACTTGTGATGATAAAAAAAAATAATGACGAACCTCCGCGGAATACAGAGACTACTAGCATGCAAAGCCTCCTCATTCTTTTGTTGTTCTCTCCTTTGTTCCAGGGTCATTTCACTCATGCTGGAACTTCCATCCCTTAATCCCACATCAAACATCAGGGAATGAAAATCAACTGATAAAATTTATGAAATATTGAACGAAAACTCCTCGAGAATTAAAACTAAGCAGTAGTTCTGAAGCTAAACCATCACTCTATTACAGTTAAGATATAGATCCACACCGTTCATCCTGGCAATCCCCATCTCCAAATCACTTAAAAAACAGAACTATAAAGTTAAACTACCAACTGTGAGTTGCATATTAGGCAACATCACTTTCGATTGAAAATGTTGAAGGATTCGTGAATCAAATCCAAACTATAAATTATATTCATCACTCGTTGCAGACTTTTTTCTCTGCGTTAATTTCATATATTTCCTACTTAATTGAGTAATGGATGGTAGATGAAAACTTCCTAGCCTGCGATTCCATATAACTAGCGAGCTCTTTTCATAGAGATAAAATGGAAAGAAAAAACAAAAAATAAACTCATGCATAGAAAACACTTCTTATGAACTCACAAATCTATAAGAACGTTCGGAAGAGGGTGATCGAGGGAGAATAGGCATTCAGCTTCGTCAGCTTGTTCAATAATGGCCTCGATGTCACTAACCTCGGTGATAGATTCGAGAACCTTCTTGTTTTGGGAATTAAAAAACCGATCTTTTTCCTTCGTTTGCTGGATCATCTGGTTGTGTTTCTTCACCAGAGCCCTACCTAGCGCAGTCTTATCATTCTTCCCCATCTTTAACCCCAAACCTCAGCTCGCTCTCCTCTTTGAAACCTCACCCTTGAAACTTTCTTCTCCTTTCAGATTTCTCGGCGCTCAGTTTTACAACAATCTATTTAAGCGCCGAGGGGTTGAAGGGTAACGCCAGCGATGACACTAGCATAAACAAGAAAAAAACATCCAACATAAACAAGAATATCAATGTGCTAATACAAGAATACTATATTTCTGATGGAGTTGCTGTTTAATAGAAGCATTATTATGTAAGAATTACAAAAATATCAATGTGCTAATACCATATTTGGTAGGGGTGATCGTGGTCCGGTTTGGTCCGGTTTTTGAAGAGATTAGGAGGACCGGACCACTAATTTCGGTTTTCAAATTTTTTCACCAATAACCATAAATTTTTTCCCAGAACCGGACCAGAATTTTGGTCTCGGTTCTGGTCCGGTTCTGGTCCGCCCAAGATGGTTTTTTTTTTTTTTTTGCTGCACTAAAAATTTTCTAAGCCATACCCACAACAAAAAAGCCAAAAAAAATAACCGGACCAGAAATCAATTAGTCTGCAAAAAATAAGAAAAAATTTGAACAGAAGGAAAACAAATTGAAATAAATCACCCATTCTAACAAACAGAACAGCAAAATACACGCTAAAAAGAGCCAAAATCTAACAAACAGAACAGCAAAAATTGATATCACAGTCCAAAAAAAGAACAGTAAAACCATACAGGGTCGGCACTCTCTCGGTGAAACCGAGAGAATGCCCCAGATGCCAAAACAGAATCAATTGACGCAAAAATAATAGAAATTAAACGTATAATACGAAGATTAATAGAAAAGTGAAAGCAGAACCAAACCTGTGGTGTTGAATCGTTTGATGATGCTCAGATAAAGTGCGAGTTGCGAAAAACGGCGAGACCTGGCGAGGGCGACTTGCGCACTGGGCGAGACTCGAGAGACGGCGAGACCCGACGAGATACGGCGAGGCGCGAGGGCGACTGGCGCGAGAGACACTGCGAGGCGAGAGGCGCGAGCGAAGGAGAAAGAAGAAACAGGGAGAGCGAACTGCGAAGCGTTCAACGACTCAGACGTTTCTTTTATGGTTTTAGGGTTCCTATTGGTCCGGGTCGGTTTCATGGATTTTGGTCACCAAAACCGAGAACCGAACCGGTAATTTCGGTTCTCCTTTAAAAGAACCGAAATCTGTTATTTTTCCCAGCAAAACCGACCAGAACCGGACCAAATAGCTCGGTTCTGGTCCGGTTCTCGGAATATTATTTGGAGGAAGGATTTTTGGATGGCTGGGTTCAATTCAAAGAAAGGAAAGTTTTTTTTTTTTTAAATCTACCTAATATTATTGAGTAATAATAATAAAAATAAAATAAAACCTTCGAGAACAAAATATTTATTAAGAGGAATTCCTAGTTATTCAGAACTTAATCGAATAGTTCGTTTGGGTTTTGTAATCTCATATATTCTTCAAATTTTTGAGCGAATTCTAATTAATCGGAAAGAACCGAAGAATTGATTCATAGGTCTCAAAATGTCGTTTCTTTATTCCAAAATTTTCAGAAATAGATGCAAAAATCGATAACGTTGGCGATTAGCGGATTAAAAAGGAAATAACATACAGAATCTGAAAGAGCTGAGACTAGAGAGCTTACCTTCGGGCTTCGGCCTTCAAAGGTTGACAAAGGAAAAGTCGAAAAGGGGGTCGAAGAGAGAGTGTGACGATAGTAGGGGTGTTCGTGGTCCGGTCCTGTCTGATTTTAAGAAAAATTAAAACCATACCAATAAAATTCAGTTTTGAATTTTTAGAACTGGTACTATTAAAAAGTTTTTTAGAACCGGACCAGAATTTCAATTCCGGTTCTGGTCCGGTTCCAATTTTCCCATTATTAATTATTTTTTTAATAAAAAATTTCAAACATTGATTTTCCTTTCTGTTTGCAAACCATATTTTTTAAATGCAGAGCATTGAGCAATACAAAATGCAACAATGTTGTGCTGTATTTGCAGAATACAAAATGATGCTAAAGAAACTGAATACAGAATGAAAGCAGAATACAATGCTCTGCTGTATTTGCAGAATACAGAATACGGAATACAGAATGAGCAATACAAAATGATGCTAAAAATACAGAATACAGAAACCAAAAGAGGCAAAGAGCAGAGAACTTACCTTCGTCGATTCGTCCTTCACCGGCCGATCCGTCGAACGTGATATTTTCAGTCGGGTATAGATGTACTCTGTCAACTGTCGAGGACTCGAGGTGAGGCGAGGCGAGGCAAGGCGCTCCAGTCCAGCGGCGAGGCGACTGCGTGTGTGTCTGCGAGTCTTGACTTTCGAGAGAGAAGAGAACTGAGAAGTGAAGTGAGAACTAAATAAGGTTACTGGGTTGGGTTAGTACTTTAGGGTTAGTGATCCAGTTCGGTTTTAATGGTTTTGTGTCATTAAAATCAAAGAATACAAACAGAAACTTTCGATGGAGTATGAGATCATTTAGTTGCTCGCCTATCTACTAATTGACTTAACTCAATTGAGCATTTACAAGCCTTAACATTGGAGACGGGAAAAAGAGCATGATAATACGGAGGCCACTCATTCAACTAATTTGATATCAAATGCGAATCTATCACCAAGAAACCCCCCGCAACGGACCCAAAGACTTTTACGGGTCCTACATGACCTGCAAAGTCTTCAAAAGAAAGAAAAGAAAACTGATCATCCAAACTTGTATACCCAACTTAAGAAACACCGCAAGAAGCCCATGTAAATGTTTAAAGTTGAAGAAATTCCAAAAGGGTTTCTCCCAATCCTCGTACCGATCAATAAATTCCCCAATTCTCACATAAAACCACAAGATTTTTCAATTTCGGGATTTTCCTGTGACGAGAGAACTCAAATACAATCACTATCGTCCAAAGGAATCTTGAAGTGGAAGCAGAAGCGTTAGGAAGGGCGAACGAAAAGAAGAAAAGAGGAAAAATAAATAAATAGAGCCAAATTAGGGAGGGCTTGCCTTAGTTGACTTTTGGTGTTTGTATTTTCTCGGGCTTTCTTCTCTTAATTTCGCTGTAACTCTCCTTACTGTATTTGCATTTGATTTTCTTTTTCCACCCTGCTGGGATGTATCGCAGGTGGTGGGAGCTGGTGTTGGAGCTTTTCCGCAATTAAAAATGGCGGAAATGATGACTTCTCAGGTTGTCCCGTGCGGCTGTGTAAAACTAGAAGGGTTACCTTTTCCTCCCAAAGCAGCCATCTTTTAGCCTGGGTTTGCCCGATATTCTTGGTCCATATTATTATACTTGCAGTTAAAAATTAATATTATACTCTCTTAACAACTCAATTTTGTTTTTTAACAAAATAAACATCAATTTTGAGATTATTTCATCTTAAAATATTAACTTTTTAAAGCAAAATAAAGGTACTAAAATAAACTTCGAGCTTTGATATTCATTTTTGATAAGATAAATATTAAACTTTGCATCGTGAACAAATCAGGTCTTGCTTGATTTTGCTTTGATCATAACCAAGTCAAACCGATATTATTATTTTAATTTTTAATTTTTAAAATTATAAAAAATTGAACAAAATCGACAACATCTTAGCGAAGCCGAGCCTAAACTAACTAAAGTCGAGTCCAAACCAACTCAAACCTAGTCCAAATCAAAAAAATCTAAAACAAAACTAAACCGAGCAAAACTGAAAAAGTCGATTCGAGATTTATTTTATTTACAATGCAAGTTCAAGATTCATTTTGTTAAAAACGATCAAGCTTCAAGTTGAATGAATTCTCAAAATTCAAGATTTATTTTGTTAAAAAAAATTAGGTTTTAAGTTAAGCACATCCCTAAAATTTATGATTTAATTTGTGATTTAGCATAAAATTAACTCAATAGAAAATAAATAAAAATGATTCATTTCAGAGAGTTCTAATAATAAATGGCCTTTGTATACATATTATATGAGCTTAGAAAACAATAATTTTTTTAACTCAATATAACTTTTAAAAAATTATTCACCAAATAATTAAAGAATTACTACCTAGATTATGCAATAAACGGAGTACAGGGCTAAGAAGTAGGATAAATCATTATTCCAATAAATAATTTAATAAAATATTATTATATGATTCACTTAACTGCAGTTTACATGGTTATTCAATTCATGTCGTAGAAAATTATCTTGTATGCGGTATTAGAGCATGGTTTAGAAATTTTTTATTTCTCTCATTTAAAGTTTGATGATTTATTTCGTAATCACTGATCCAAAGTTGAAATTTATAATTTCGCTAATTGTTGGATGATATGAAAATTAAAGTTTGAATTTTTCTTTGTTTTTCCAAAAAGAAAAAAAAAACAATTGAAGAATGATAGATTTAATTATTAAGCTCATCAACTATTGTTGTTACCATGAGTTTTGATTAAAGTGAAGGAAAATCATGTAGAACAGGGAAGTTGGGAATTAAGATTTTAATTTTGAGAATTAAAGTTTTTACTTTTTGAAAAATTAAAATTTTGGTTTTGAAGCCCCGTGGATCTAACTTAAAATTAAGACACATTTTCTTGTGACACATTTTTTTAATGATTCAAGTTGATAAACTAAAGTTAATTTTTTTTTTTCCATAAAGATAACAATTTCATTACAATTATTGTTATTCTAATTGAATTTTGAAATTTACAATTTTGTTTAGTCAATTACTCATGATTTTATCAAAGAAACTAAATTGACATATCTTGTTAGCTAAGTTGGTAACTGGCCAAATTCGTATATGCGAGGTCCCTAGTTTAGTTGGGTCAGGTTTGTGACTGTGAGTCGGGTTGTTGGTGAGCTTGGTTCCCGAGATCTAGTTTATGCTCCGGAGCCCATTATATGGGCTCAGCTAGACTTGTAACCAAGCCGACTCAGATTCAATAGCAACAGAGAGAAGAATTCAAAATGTTAGACCAAACTAAGGGAAGACTTAAAAATTGGAAAAAGAACTCGTCAAAGGCTTGAGGACTCCTCGTAATGAAAGCAAAACCCAAAAAGGAGTCTACTTTCACGTTTTCGTCCATTTTTCCCTCACTTGGACATCACGTTCACGTTGATTATTTAATAGGGCAATTAGTGTAAAGACACATGCTAGTTGGTAGTAGGCCGCCTTATATGAACATCTTCAGCAACCCTAAATGAGTTTGATTATATTAATTAGTTGAATAACTAATTAATTTTAAAATATCATTTAAATTAAAAATAAGCTATTAATTACATCATCAATATTTATCGCGTCAGAATATAAAAATAAATAATAAAAAGTAAACATAATATTATCTTTAATTTTATACGTAAATTATTCTCGGGCAACAAATTACTGATCATAATTTTCACCCACCGGTTTGTTTGGTATAATGAAAATGGAGCTATATATAAACCGTAAATACTTCAACTTATTATGGGTAATAAGGGGCATAATACTTTCTTGACTGCCAAGGAAAATATCTCGGATCCGGTGGCAGCAGATTTGTGTTGAGCTTTTGACGATCGTTGATTTTTCGAAAGTGGGTCCAGAAAAGTTAGATCAGACGGTCAGAAAAGCAAAAATTGTGATCTATGACCAAGAAAGAATAGCAAAGTCAAGGGTCAAAGAAGAGGTAAAGAAATTTCTAGAGGTCGTTTTTAGCAACGATGAGGAACAGCGTTGGAGTCTTCCTAGACAGTTCCTTGTCGTATGGAATTATGATTCCTTTCACCCACCATCTTCCCATTCGAGAAGCTTTACTCACTCAATGGAATTCTATTTATTTAAGAATATCAATTAAAGGATTAGACATGATTTATCTAGAAGGCTCAATTCGAGATTCAATGTACATGTTACGTTTATTTTTTTATTCTATTTTCTTAAAATACTCGTTTACGTGTTAAGTAATTATTGGTGACAATTAATATAATAAATTATAAATTTATTATATTAATTATAACAATCATTATTTAACACGTCAATTAGTATTTTAAAATAATAAAATAAGATAATAAACGCATTATTATTCAAATATTAATATAGTCCATTAAAGCATAGGACAACCGATGCCTTAAATTTTGAACATTGTATTTTGGTTCTTATGTCATCCACATATCACACTCGATTTCAAAGACTGGGTGACAGTTTAACTAAGTCATGATTTGGAAATTGAATGCGAAATAGAGTGTGTACATGAGAATTATAATGATTAAGTTGGGTTAAAATTATCACTACGTGCAAAAAAAACATGAAATATTTAACGAATTTTATCGATCAAATAATAATCGATTTGTTAAAAAAAAAAAAAAAAAGCACAGGGACAATATTGTAATTTGCAAACAATCAAACATGTGATATTTTGCAATTGTGGGAACCCTTTCCTTCCCAACAAGCAACAAAGCATATATAAACAGAAAAGCTCTGGTCCGAATTCACCATTCCAATCTCAGAGAAAACTTCAAAACACTTCAAATCCTTGATTTCAAACCAAGAGATGAACCGGGTCGTCGCAAAGACTTTGCTGCGAGGTCTGATTAATGGGGGAGAAAGGTATGCAGCTCGCGGCGTTAGCATTTCTCTGGTGTCATCGGACGCCGGGTGCGGGTACGGCGGAGGAAGTAGCTGGAGGAGAACGATGAGCTCGTCGGCGACGGAAGAGAAGGAGAAGAAGGAGGAGACTAAGCAAGTTGCTTCGAGCTACTGGGGGATTTCCAGGCCGAAGATCAAGAAGGAAGATGGGTCGGAGTGGCCATGGAATTGCTTCATGGTCTTTTCTTTGATCTTTCAGCTTTTTTTCCATTCAGTAAATTTAGATCTGATCTCATTACAATTATATTTTAATATGATTATTATTTATTTTAGTTCAGTTTGAGATATTTTATTTGTCTAAATATTGATTAATTTGTTTTTATTTGCAGCCATGGGAGACTTACACATCAAACGTTTCAATAGATCTGACCAAACACCATCGTCCTACCACATTCGTGGACAAAGTTGCCTTCAGAACAGTAGGGCTCCTCAGAATTCCAGTTGATTTATTTTTCCAGGTCCGTTCCCCATCTTATACATATTTTTCATCTACTATTTAACTTTAATATTTCAAGTTACACGTTAAAGTGTCACACTCATTTAACATGTTTATTTCAGGAGAGACACGGATGCCACGCAGTGCTACTAGAAACGGTGGCGGCAGTGCCGGGCATGGTGGGGGGGATGCTCCTCCACCTCAAGTCCCTCCGCCGGTTTGAGCACAGCGGGGGTTGGATCAAGGCCCTCCTCGAGGAAGCCGAAAACGAGCGAATGCACCTCATGACGATGATCGAAGTCGTGAAGCCCAAATGGCATGAGAAGCTTCTAGTCTTCGCCGTACAAGGCGGCTTCTTCAACCTCTACTTTGTGCTTTACTTGATGTCCCCTAAGCTCGCTCATAGAATCACCGGCTACTTGGAGGAAGAAGCCGTGAGGTCGTATACCGAGTACTGGGACGCTATCGATGCTGGCAAGATCGAGAATACTCCGGCCCCGGCCATCGCTATCGACTACTGGAGGCTTCCGAAAGATGCAATGCTCAAGGACGTTATCACCGTGATTCGAGCTGACGAAGCTCATCATCGCGACGTTAATCATTTTGCTTCTGTGAGTCATGCTATAACCTTCTTCATCTTCATTTCATTTGAATTAAATTAACATAATTCTGCGTTTGTAATTTAATTTCATACTCTAAATTTTATTGATTTAAAAAATGAAAATATTTATAAGTGGGTATTTTATTATTTTGTATGCAGGATGTTTTATTCGAGGGAAAACAGCTGAGAGAGGCGCCAGCACCTGTTGGATATCACTAAAATACTTTTAGTGAATGTTTGGATTGGTACGATGTTGTTTTTTATTGACAAACCAGTGTAATAAGTTCACTTTAATTCTTTTAACCTATAGTTACATTTTTTAATTAAAACATTATATTTATGTATTGTTCATCCACATCTATTTCATTGAGTCATCTATTGAATCGTTTTAATTTATCTTAGATCCTTAACTCAGATGATAGATGTTAGGAGTTAAGTGTTAACTCGACCGAACAGTTGTTCATTTTTGGCAATCGCGTGTGTAAATTAAAATATCGGCACATCAGAACCATATTTTGATCGTGTTTGCGTGACAGCATAAACAATATTCGTGTATTAGTGTCATGCTAGGGGTGAACAGAAACCGATCGAATCCAACAATAGAGTTCGGTCCAATTATATACTTACACGTGAAATTGGTTTGTAACAAAGAATAACGGTAGTCTAAAGTTCAATTCACGATTTTAACTGACATAATCTTATAGTCATTGAGCTCAAATTTCAATCCAATTTCAGACCAAACCCAAATGTAACTTATGGTTTGGCTCAAATTTGACCCAAACCCAACCATAAACATGTGTAGTTTAATAAAAGAGTAATTATCGATTTGAACCCTGTACTATACACTTTTTTTTCAATTCGCCCTTGTACTAAAAAAACCGTCAAACCGAACCCTGTACTTTGATTCAGTTATCAATTTTAACCTTCTATCAACAATTTTATTAAACCCTCATTTAAAAAATTACCAAACGATCTTGGATTCAGTTGAAATTTTTATCACATGTTCACTACTTAATGAAAAAATAATCTGAAAATTTTCGTGATTGTTTAACATATGTACGATTTATTGTAATTTTATTTTAGTATTTTATAACAATATTATAATAAATCATACAAATTTTAGAAAATCACGAAAAGTTTTCTATTATCTACCCGTGATAAGTTGAACATGTGAAAATTGTTTCAAATAAATCAAATATCGTTTGGTAGTTTTTTAAAAATTAATTTATAAAGTAAAAAAGAAACTGAGATTAATAAAAAAAAAAAAAAAAAAAAAAAAAAAAAAAAAAAAAAAAAAAAAAAAAAAAAAAAAAAAAAAAAAAAAAAAAAAAAAAAAAAAAAAAAAAAAAAAAAAAAAAAAAAAAAAAAAAAAAAAAAAAAAAAAAAAAAAAAAAAAAAAAAAAAAAAAAAAAAAAAAAAAAAAAAAAAAAAAAAAAAAAAAAAAAAAAAAAAAAAAAAAAAAAAAAAAAAAAAAAAAAAAAAAAAAAAAAAAAAAAAAAAAAAAAAAAAAAAAAAAAAAAAAAAAAAAAAAAAAAAAAAAAAAAAAAAAAAAAAAAAAAAAAAAAAAAAAAAAAAAAAAAAAAAAAAAAAAAAAAAAAAAAAAAAAAAAAAAAAAAAAAAAAAAAAAAAAAAAAAAAAAAAAAAAAAAAAAAAAAAAAAAAAAAAAAAAAAAAAAAAAAAAAAAAAAAAAAAAAAAAAAAAAAAAAAAAAAAAAAAAAAAAAAAAAAAAAAAAAAAAAAAAAAAAAAAAAAAAAAAAAAAAAAAAAAAAAAAAAAAAAAAAAAAAAAAAAAAAAAAAAAAAAAAAAAAAAAAAAAAAAAAAAAAAAAAAAAAAAAAAAAAAAAAAAAAAAAAAAAAAAAAAAAAAAAAAAAAAAAAAAAAAAAAAAAAAAAAAAAAAAAAAAAAAAAAAAAAAAAAAAAAAAAAAAAAAAAAAAAAAAAAAAAAAAAAAAAAAAAAAAAAAAAAAAAAAAAAAAAAAAAAAAAAAAAAAAAAAAAAAAAAAAAAAAAAAAAAAACCAAAAGTCAACTTATCATGGGTAGATAATAGAAAAAGTTTTGTGATTTTCTAAAATTTTTATGATTTATTATAAATTTTTATAAACTATTAAAATAAATTAACTAAATCGTACATGCGTTAAAAAATAACGAAAAGTTCCAGATTATCTTCTCATTAAGTAGTGAACATGTGGTAACAATTTCAACTGAATCCAAGATTTTTTGGTAATTTTTTAAATGAGGGTTTAATAAAATTATCGATAGAATGTCAAAATTGATAACAGAATCAAAGTACATGGTTCGGTTTGACGGTTTTTTTAGTACATGGAGCGAATTGAAAAAACGTGTATAGTATAGGGTTCAAATCGATAATTACCCTTAATAAAATTAATTTTTGTTTTTATTTTTTTACCAAACAGGACCGAGCCGGAACTAGAAGGAATATAACGGTCGGTTCCTCTAATTATCCGGTTCGGTTCTGGTTTAATTTAAAACAAAGAAGCTAAGCTAGTCTAGTAATTTCGGCGGAGCCCATCACGAAGGAGAGATAAAGGAGCATACCAGGATCTGGGAACTTGTGCGGCCCCCAGGCAACGCCTCATCTCCTTCTACTTCTTCGCCAATGGATTCCCCGTTGCCTGTTGCGACGACCACTGTTGCGCTATTCAACGCTTCCAAATCCTTCGATTCCTACTTCTCTGGAGTTTCTCAAATTCAATTCCATCAGAGACATCTGTTGGCCAGTCGATTCTGCTCCATCTCCGGTTATTCGTGCTTGCATGGTCCCATTGTTCTTGGTTCTATCTCTTCCTCTTCTCTCAGGACTCATCGCGCGGTCTTGCCTACACTATGGTGTCCTTTGCAGGGCGTTTCGAGATCCACAACTTCCTTTGCCTCCGGCGGTGGACTTCGAGGAGAGAGCAGTGGTGGTGGAGGCGATGGTGGATCGGACGGTGGGGATGCGAAGTCAGATTTGGTTGCTGGTGGTCCAGAGGAGGTTTCGGCTCTCTCATCCGACGTGATTATACTGGACGTTCGAGTATGAACGCTCTCTCTCACTCGCTCCAAGGTTCACAGTTTTCCTTCTTTTTACTGATTATTTATTCCTCCTTTTTTTTTTCAGGGGATGACTTGTGGGGGATGCGCAGCTAGTGTGAAGAGAATTTTGGAAAATCAGGTAACTGAATTGGAGACTGCTCTAAATCTAATTTCTGCGTTCGGATATTTTGGAATTCGAGAGAATATTTGAAATACAAATATCTTATCTATTCCCAACTATAATTTGCTTCATGTATAGTAGGACGTTCATTGAGATGTAAAAATGCAAAAACAGGTGAAATTTCTATGTAATGAAGCGCATATAGGTGTAAATTGTATTTATGAGTGTGTTATGTTCTGTATTTTGGACAGCCGCAAGTGTCATCAGCTAGTGTAAACCTAACAACAGAGACCGCCATTGTGTGTGCTGTAAGTGCAGCTCAAGTTGCACTTGATTGGCAGCGAGAGGTAGGAGAGGCACTTGCGAAGCAATTGACAAGTTGCGGTTTTGCATCAAACTTTCGAGGTAATCATATCAATTATCCATCATTATCTGTTTGTTTTGTGTTTTGATTATTTTATTTCTGTTCATGCATATTACTCGGTTGTGTCTAAAAAATGCAACGATAGATCTACTTGCTGAATGCCTTTTTTTATTTCCCTTTTCCTGCACCTCCAAGATTCTCTCATTTGAATGACAAGCTTTTCACGAAGCTCAGTAATATTCAAGGGTTGGCTCCTTTTTTTCTTTTCGTTCTTTTGTATGTGTCTTTCTGTGTTGTTTTCTATGATGATTTGTTTTTGTATTTTAATTCATGGAAGTTGCATCTGTCTTGGCTTTTAGAATTATTGACTTATTCAACACTGTTGCCAAGAGGTCACTGTGGTTTAATTTTTTGCATCACTACCTCTTAGAGAGAGCAATGATTGATGCTGTTTGTTGTGGACTGCTACTACGTCTATTTTTTGTAAGTATAATGTATGAGGTTCATTTTTAGATGTCTGAGTCAATCCTTGCTGATAATACTACGTGCGTGTTAAACGTAGAAAAATTATCCCTCTGAATCGGTTTTGTTTGGAGTTAATTCCAACGTTAGTATTTATTCTATGTTTCTTATCTTGTTTTGACTTGCTGCTCTCTTTCACAGAATGGAATACTTCAACAATATGCTCTTCTTTTCTTGTGTTTTTCAATGATGTGAATTATTTTATTACCTTTACTTGTAATTTATCTTTTGGGACCTTATTACTGTGGCTTTCAGACGCACACATGGACATCCTCTATACATCTTTGCAAGTCTCTAATGCCCATGCTATCATTTCCACAAGTTATTAACTTTTTTGCACGGCAGAAATGTGTTTAGCCAGTTTGCTAGTGTTAGTGTGTTAAAAAGCCAACATAGAAGGACTGAAATAACCCTCAGAAGATTTATAGGTTTTCTAATGTGGAATTATTCTTTTCTTATAGCCACAAATGAATGCTATTTTTGAGACGATGTCTATATATGGAGATGAAATGACATGCATTTTATTTAGATTTGCAGCACGTAAGTATGAAAAGTCTTGTTTAAGCTTTCTTTATGACCTATGTGAAATGTTTTAGGTTAATTCACAGGTCAGGATACTATAGAAGGAGAAGTCTCGCTGTAGAAATGGATGAAGAGCACACCATAATCTTTTGGTATGTCTCAGTTATTTGGGTTTTATATTGGTAACCACTACCTAAAATAGCAGAATATCTCAACTCTGTTATGCTAGTTATGATCGATAGGCTGTAACCGTAATTGATGTCAACATTTCTCCTTCAATAGGTGAACCTCTGCTGATGGGTTGGTTGAAGAGGAATTTCTGACTCTCGGATCACACTTTTGTTGGCGAATTTGCTGTTTCACAATATGAGCGTAGAATTCCTTCAAGTTTTACCACGAAGCAGAATAGTTATTACAAGTTTGTTGTATTTTATGTTTAAGAAAATAAACAAAATTACTTTTTAGGGCCAATGTTAAAGTAACATCCGATGTCATGTCTTCCTGCTTTAGAAAGGCTTTGCACCTTTCATAGAACAAGGCAAATTATAATCTGTTGTAAGATTTTAGTTCAAAGAGAGATGATAGTTCATTAAAATTATGGTCCAACGAAATGTTGGGTGGATGATGCTTTATAGCTAGGTAGATGCATTTCCAAAAGTTATATGGAAATTGCAATTACAATTGACATAATTACATGTTTGCTCCAGATTCTTAACAATGAGGAGTTAAGTTCTTCCAGCGGTTGACTAGGCAATTTCTATTATTTAAATGATTATTGAGTTCCCTTTTTGGTTTTGCCGCGGATGACTATCTGTGAATCCAGTCAAGGCTTGTCGGGTGTGGAGTATGGGAAGCCTGATTTCATGATATTCTATGGTTCTGAATTTGGGTTTTATTCATTTTCATTTGAAGGAAAATGAGTAGATAAGTATTTGGTCTATTTTGAATGAAGTGATTTCCTTTTTTTTTTAATCAGGTGAGAGATGATATATCATACTCAATCTGCCATGCAGCCAAACACTGTACTTTCAAAAAAGTTTTAATAGTTTTTTCCAAAATTTCTGCCTGAATGATTAGTGAATGAGTGAAACTTGGAGTTCTTTCATCCTGATCCATGAATTGGAAGTATATTTAATTACTCATGAATTCAGGTTTGGCACTGTGCAATGGCTTGACTATGTGGCGGGTTTGCAGATTCATAGAAAAACGATATCCTGAAATTTTTTTAAAGAAATATTGAAGCAGCCTAATCGAATGGAAGAAAGTGGCAGGTTTATAATGTTCATAATTTTAGTTGATAAGTTCTGTAGTTATAATATTTTGCTTTTAGTTAAATGCTTTAGTTACTATTAACTTCCCCCGAGGTTACTTTAATGCCATTTATTTGGAGCTAAGGCTTGGATGCAGTCTGCCTCGTTGGTCATCATTCCCATTTATTTGGAGCTAAGGCTACATGGATCCATGCATTTCATCCTATGCCATTCCACCTTTATCTTTATCATTTGGTCCTTGTCATTGGTGATGGTGTGAGAAGTCCTAAAAGGGGCTCCAAACATGAATACTTAATCTGGTCTTAGGGCGTTGTCATCAGTTGCTGTCAACTTTGTGGTACTAGAACTTGTAAGTGATGATGGTCTATCTTTAATGCAGCACAAGTTTCATTTGTGAAAAGTTTTACCACATGCCAAATAATATTTTTAATCCTTAGAGTTATTGAAATTGTGGTAATAGGTTATATATTTTTTTTCTGGCATATCAATTCAGATATTTTCTTTCACCGATAAAAATGTGGATAAAAAAAGAGCTGTACATATGATTGAGCTACCGCAGCTAATCACCCCAATGAAGTATGGATCATAGCAACCATAGCTAACCACCCATTGAACTATATATCTATGGATCATATTGATCAAGCACCGATAGTTTTACAGGATAGTTTAGTCTTTTTAATTAATAAGTTATCATTCAAATAATTACTATTTAATTATCGATATGATATTTATAATTAGAGTTTTAATTAGGAGATTTGATCTGCAATTTGAATAGAGATAGCATAGATTAAGATTTGAATAAAAAAAATCATTAGAAATAGAGGAAAGTAAAAAGAAAAATTTAGGGTTTATGGAACAGAACCAAACTTCCAAAATAGTTGAAACATTGATTTATTGTTTGATTTGAATGAAGTGATTACTTTTTCTATTGAATTATTTTTTTTGTTTGTGAGACTCGAGATCATACCACATATCAATTTGAATAATAGTATACGAAGATTTATTGATTGGATTTTTGTATGAAAAAAAAAAAAAAAAAAAACATTTGTGACTACAGAACCCAGCATGTGATGATCCTCCCGCAATACATAATCATCAGTTTGAGGCTCAAGCTCCTCATCTGGCGGTTGTACCTACAACAGGGAGTTTCTATGAGCTAGAGCTCAGGAAGAACATGGATACAGTGTGCATATGCTATGCATGAACA
>CM039513.1:6315344-6409296 GCA_022432975.1 Begonia masoniana | reverse complement strand
TTAGCATTGTGTTTTATATTCTTCGTCGTCGTTTATTTCGTTAATTAGCTAGATATTGGCTTCTCCAAAAAAAATGTTTTTTTCATTGTTTCACCAATAAATCCAACTTATTATTTTGGGTTTCTTATTAAAACTGTCCCGTTTCGCAAAACGGACCTCGTTTACACCATATTTTTTAACTAAAACGTCCTTTATATTAACGAGGAACATAATTACTCAGAAGTAACGTCAAACCTCCGAAAATTCCTCATAATCCTTAAAATCCATATTAATAGTTAGGATCATAATGCGCTCCTTTTCTTCTTTTTTTTGGAAAAAAGACTGATTTGACATATTTACTAAAATGCCACTTTATATTAAAATAATAATATCTCGTAAAGCGGAGTATTACATTATGGTATGGCTTGAAGGATCGTCAAAGCTATCAAGTTGTTTTTTTTCAAGTTTTGACTGAAAAAAGATAGTATTTCTTCACAAAAAAACAAAGAGAAAATTCTTACAAAGAGTAACTAAAAATTGTGTTAATTGCTTCCCTAAATGTTGCAGCAAAGATTTATGCTTTAAATAGCTACAAAAATCCTAACGTAATAGAAAGTATTATAACTCTAAGATTAGGAAACTTAATAAATTAATACAAAGAAACTTTGACTACATAATAAAAGAAACTTGGACCGATTTGATTGATGAATTTTCCTGACTCTACTTCCTAAATTTGTGGTTCACCTTTCTTCTTTTCTTGCAGAATTAGGAATAAAGTGTTTGCCAAATTTGATAGAGAAAAGAAAACTCTGCATGGATTTTACATGTGGATGTTTTGTTATTTTTTCTTCCACTCCCTCTTGTTGCCTTTTTTTTTTTTTTTTTTTTAAACTTATACTACCCAATTTGAGAAGTAGGCAATTTCACCTGTTCTTGGAGGAAATTTTAATTTTTTATATTGCAATTTACTGTAAAAAAAAATTTAGTGGGAGAAACCGGGACTGGACCGGGACCAAACCGAAAATTTTGGTCCGGTTCTGGGATTCGGGAAAAAAATCCCGAGTCCTTCGGTCCGATCCGATTTCGGCTCGGAACCAGACCGCACCGAACCATGCTCACCCCTATACCCACCTATGTCATCAAAAAAATCAGTTAAGGAAAGGTACATTTATCTAACTTTTGTCATCCTCTTTTTTGTTACTGGATTATCTATAATGAATGTTGTTGTAATTAGAATTATTTCTTACGCTAAATAACTTTCACTATCTATCACAATGTAGTGCGCTTACACATGGTAACTCTAATGCTGCTTTAGACTAGGTTTTTTCTTTGACATCTCGTAATGCCAAGTCTATCAAAGAAGTACGCATAGTATATTTTAAAATTTTCTTGAGGATTGAACCATAACCGAGCAGAATTTCGGTTCCGGTTTTGATCCGATTTCGATTTTCCCATTACATAATTTTTTTACCCTAAACAGATCAGAATAGATGAACGAAAATTTTATACTACATGTTCATTCTCTTTCGTCAGATCAAAACTAAAATTTTACAGTACAAGTTCGGAACTATACACTAAACAAACAGATCAGAAATAAATTTTTACACTACAGGTTTGACACTCTCTCAGTGAAACCGTAGGAGTACCCCAAAGTCCAAAACTTAAGCGAAATTGAATCAATAACAAGAGAAAATAAAGAGCAGAACCAAACCTTTGGTTTGAAATGCTCGATTGAAACAAAACCCACCCAACAGTGAAGATCGAACGCCAAGAACAAAAAACTGCACAGCGAACTCAGATGAAGAACTGTAAAAATCACATGATTAGATGAAGAAATAAACAAATCCTAATCAAAGACAAAAAAGCTTACCTTCGTAAATGTCGGACGAGTGGTTGAGCGGCGAGGGCAATAGAGACTGGGCGAGGGAGACCGCAAACTTTTAGCAACGGTGACTGAACAAGGGCGAGGGCGACTGGGCGAGGGCGACCGGTAATTGGCCTCGGCGATTCGCGAAGATGAAAAGAGAAAAGAGACTCTCTGAATTTTGTAGCTCGAGCCCGATACTTGTAGTTGTAACTTAGAGCAACAACTTGGTCCAGGTCGGTTCTAAATGAGCTGACTCATTAGAACCGAAACCAGACTGAGATTTTCGGTTCTGGCCAATAAGAATCAAAAATCTTTTTTTTTTTTCAGAACCGAATTAAATTGTCAGTTCTGATCCGGTTCTTCGGTTCTCGGTTTTTTTGCTCACCCCTAAATGTTGAGGGAGAAGTGAACACGAAAGCAAAAAAGTAGTTGCAATTCTCATGAACTAGACCACAAATATGCAATCCTGGCACTTCTAACTTCAACAATTTTCCAAGGACTATGATGGTAAGTTGTATTTAAACCCTTTTTCTCGTTTTTTTATTAAAATTTGGATTTTTAATTAGAATTTCAATTTTGAGTTTGTAAACTCAAAATTGCTGGAAAAAAATAATTTATGTTCATTGAAATTGACTTGTAGCATGTCTGGATTGGCTTCAACATTGATTGGTGTTGAGAAAGAAACTTGATCTGGCCATAAGTCAATGCTGCGACGACTAGTGCCTAGCATTACATTGCGCCATTTGTCGAAGATGAAGAGGTGAAGAAAACTGAGCTGTGACATTGGATAAATTTCTATCTAGCATGGATAAATTGAGCTTCGAAAGTCGAGAGGATGCATACAACACTCATGTTAAAAAAAATACCGACTATGTCTCAACGCGATAGCCACTGTGCAAAATTTCAAAAATCCTAAAGAAGTGCGACAATGTTGTCCTAAATTGGCGTTCCATCAATTAAAGGCATTAACTTTACAAAAGCACAAACAAATCAAACATCACAATTCAATTAGTTCATACTATTGAAAAGCACAAACAACACATACACGGTTTTCATTGAATCCTAGAAAATAAAATTAGTTCATACTATTGATAAAATCAAAACAATGACTAAAAAATTAACAAAACTAGTAGAAAATACAAAAGTGAAAAATAATTGAGAAAATAAGAAAGAATTAGTTTTTCAATTAAATAACTATGATCCGTTCTTGAACGATAATCCACCCAAGACTTCAAAATCTTCACCTTCTAAAAATTGCACTTTTAAAAAAAAAAAAATTGAGAATTGCTGATAAGTGTGTATTTTACACACTTATTTATACTTTTTATACTTGATTGAATAAGTTTATCTCAAATGTTTGAACGAATTTGATATATTTCGGGTAAGTGTGCAGAAAGATTTATTTAAAACAGGTTGACGTAGAAACAAAAGTAGCTGCAAAGAAAAATAAACGGAGAAGCAATGAAGATTATGAAGACAGTAAATACATCAATCGATAGGGCCACATTGAGTGATCAATCACTTAAAAAGAAATCACAAATTGATAGAAGAGAATGAGAAATCGATCGCTGGAATTCATCGGCAGCACATCAAGCAACGATCAATCACCTGATAATTTGGAAAGTGAATCAAGCGGCAATCAATTACTTACCAAGTTGGAAAGTTTACTTACCTAATCTATACCGTTAACTTAAGGAAAGAAGGAATCAAATCAGGGAATTAAGAAAAGAAAAAAAAAAAGATAAAAACCAAAAACGGAGCTGCGAAAAGGAGGCGATTTTGTGAGAGCAGCAGGGGGGCTTTCGGTGATTTCTCCACAGAAGAGAGGAGTCGCCGACTTTGAGAGCAAGAAACTGAGAGTCTGCGATTTTGGGGTTCGGCGACTTGGTGATTCGCGGCAGAGAAGGATTCTGATTTGGCGAGATTAGCAAAGAGAGAACGAGTCTGCGATTTTCTCTGGCTGCGATTTTCAGAGCAGCGCTCGGATTCGGGATTCGGCAGAGGCGACGATTCTGGCGAGCAAGAGGCGGCGATTCTGGCGAGTGGTGATTCTTGCGTGCAGCAGCTTCGGCGAGAGTGAAGAACGAAGTCGGCGATTTGGCGAGCAGCAGCGAAGAGAAGCAATTTCTACATAATAGTTTTTCTTTTCTTTTTATTTTTACTACTTTTTATTTCCATTATTTGAATATGCAACATTCTAATATTTTTATTGTTTTCGATTATTTTAGCATGAACTAACTTTTTATTCTAGGGCTACGATGTAGCCAGACTATATTTATTTTATGTTCTTCGTTCAATTATATTTTATGAATATTTCTTCCAATATTGTTGGCGCATTTAATTTCTGTTCTTAAAGCCTGTAAATTTCTGGCCAATCTTTACTTGATTTTTGGGGTGTTTTGAGATCGAGAGGTGATAAATACCCGAACACTGAAATTAATGTCATTAATATACGTAGGCTAGAGATAGTTACGGTATTGGTGTGATCACTGTGATTTCTTGATTTATTTGTATTTGATTAATGCAGGATTTGAGACTGAGAAGTGATAACCTATTAATCAGATAAACTACGCAATGCTCGAGAGAGATTGTGATAGAATTTAGTGAAATCGATCATCAACATAGGAAGAATATTTATGAATGTAATTGCGAAGGACTGAAATAAATATTGTCTTGGTGAAATCGTAGTACCTAGGTTTTTATCAATTTGATTTAATCTCAGTTTATTTGTTTTGCTATTTTAATTTAGTTTATTTTTATTGTTTTAATTATTTTAGTTGTTTAATTTAATTTCAATCTTTGAAAACCATAAAAACGTGTGTTCAATTTAAAATTAAGAGTAGTTACTTCGATTATTAATTACAAGTCCTCGTGGGTTCGACACTCTATTTTATCACTATATTACTTGTTGCGACTCGTACACTTGCGAAATATTTTGCACAACAAGTTTTTGGCGCCGTTGCCGGGGACTTAATTATTAATATCGAATTAATTATTTTTAGTTTTATTTTGAATTCTATTTCTTTCATTTCTTTATTTTTGTGATATTTTCAGGTGCATGCGTAAAGAGGAAAACGATAATCTTCTCCCGCTGAATCTTGAGATCGAACGTACGTGTCGATGCAATCGTAAAGAGAGAAGAGAACTTATTCAACCAGCGCGTGTCATTATGGGAGATAACAGAGCAGACAATATTGACAATCCTCCACTCGTTATTGACAATCATCCACTTGCCAATGCTGAGACCCGGACCTTACTGGATTATGTTATACCGACTGTATTTGAAGTGTATTCCGCTATTCGTAGACCGACCATCAATGCTAATTTTGAAATTAAGCCGGGCACCCTGCACTTGATTCAACAATCTCAATTCAGTGGATCACCTTCAGAAGACCCCAATGATCATATTGCAAATTTCTTAGAGGTATGCGACACTTTCAAATTTCACAATGTGGGGGATGATGCATTGAGACTGCGGCTATTTCCATTTTCATTACGAGATCGTGCGAAGAACTGGCTTAACTTTTTGCCCGCTAATTCTATTACTACTTGGGAAGATTTATGTCAGAAATTTCTTTACAAATTCTTTCCTTTCGAGAAGACAGCCAAGCTTCGCAATGATATAATCAATTTCAGTCAATTTGAGGGGGAAACATTATATGAGGCATGGGCACGTTTTAAAGATATGTTGAGGAGGTGTCCCCATCATGGATTACCGAAATGGATGCATATTCAGACTTTTTATGTGGGCTTATCGGCATCTACTAAAACTCAGGTCAACGCGGCCGCAGGTGGCGCTGTAATGAGAAAAACCGAGGAAGCAGCCTATGTTTTATTAGAAGAATTAGCACTTAACAATGACCAATGTCCAGTAGAGCGATCAATTATGAAGTGCACAACGGGTACTCCAGAACTCGAGGCTTTGAAAGCTCTAACTCTACAAGTTGCCTCATTAACTAAGCAAATACAAGAGTCTCATATGGCAGCAAGTGTTGGGAATTCATCGAAAGTTAATTGTCAGTGGTGTCTCGGGCCGCATTTGAGTGAAGAATGTCAAGAGGGAAATCACATGTCAAAAGCGCCCGCAGAGCAAGCTAACTATATGGCAATTTTAATCGTCACGGCAATCCAAATTCTAATACTTATAATCCTGGATGGCAGCAGCACCCAAATTTTTCATGGAGGAATTCTCAGAACGCTATGCAGCCACCTCCAGCAGCTCAACCCGGACCATTTCAGCAAGTTGAAAAGAAAAGTGATCCAGAAACGGCCCTTTTGCAGTTTATGACCGAGACTCGGACTACAATGCAAAATTAATCTGCCCAAATTCGCAGTCTTGAAAATCAACTTGGTCAATTCGCGAGCATTATTAATAGCAGGCCCCAAGGCTCACTACCAAGTAACACCGAAGTAAATCCGATAGAGCATTGTAATGCAATTACCACTCGAAAGGGCACAATAGTTGAACCAGTGCAAAAAGAGAAAAACGTGCCAAAAGTTGTTAATGAGGAGTCTAATACAGATGAAGTTCAAAAATCATCACCGATTCTTGCCAACCCAACTCCGGTACCGTTTCCACAACGGTTGAAAAATGTGAAGCTCGACAAACAATTCTCTCAATTCCTTGAAGTCTTCAAGAAGCTCCACATTAATATTCCGTTTGCCAAAGCTTTGGAACAAATGCCGCGTTATGCTAAATTTTTGAAAGATATTCTTTCCCACAAGCACAAAATAGATGAGTGTGGTTTTATAGCTCTTACAGAAGAATGCAGCGCTATTATTCAGAAAAAGCTACCTCAAAAATTAAAAGATCCGGGAAGTTTTACTGTACCGTGCGAGATTGGCAGTTCTGTATCTACCAGAGCACTATGCGATTTGGGGGCGAGCATTAATTTGATGCCTTTGTCTATATTCCGGAAACTCAATTTAGGCGAAACCAAGCCGACAGATGTTACATTATTGATGGCCGATCGTTCTATTAAACACCCGAGGGGAATCATTGAAGATGTGCTCGTAAAGGTCGACAAATTTATATTCCCTGCCGATTTTATTGTGCTTGATATGGAAGAAGATCAAAATGTGCCGATTATATTAGGGCGACCATTCTTAGCTACAGGTGGTGCTGTTATTGATCTTAGAAAGGGGGAGCTCAAATTGCAAGTACAGGATGAAGAGGTGACATTCCAGGTGTATAAGTCAATGGAGTACCCAATATCTAGCGCTGACATATTTCGGGTGGAACTCCCTAACACTATTACAATGGAAGCCTCACGTCAACTAAGCGACTCTCTTGAGCTGAATGAGATGCAATACGTTGAAAATCTGGAGGAATCGACATTACGAGTCATACCACCGATTAAGCAACCAGCTGACCACAAAAAGATTCTGCCGAATGATAAGCTAGTAAATGGGCAACAATGGTTACCATATTGGGGCGGTACAGTTAAAAAAGCAAATTCCATTATATATCTTGACCCAACATGATGCAGCATATCGTCAAGCTGACGACGTTAAAACACGCACTTGGTGGGAGGTAACCCATTAGTTATTTATTTTCCTTTATTCATTTTTCTTTATTTTTATTTCCGTTTATTTTTGTTTTTGTTATTTTCATTTTTGTTTTACTTAGTTGTAGTTTCGTTTTCCTTTTTATTTCATTTTCGTTTTCATTGTATTTTCATTTGTTTTTATGTTTTAGTTTCTTATTTCATTTTATTTTCTCTTTTTACTTATTTCACTTTTTATTTTATCTTTCTGTTTTTTTTAAATAGGTTTCGATTAAGTCATTTATTTCCTTGTTATCATTTTATTTATTTCATGTTAAAATAATAATAATAATAATTTTTTCATTTATTTTTATTTTTATTTTATTTTATTTTATTTTCTCTTACTGTTATTTTAATTTTATTTAGTTTCTTACTTTATTTTCTTTTTATTTATTTTTCTTCGTTTATTTTATTTATTTTTCTTCTTTTAAATAGGGTCCGATTCAGTTATCTTAAATTCTTTTTATCGTTTTATCATTTTATTTTATTTTATTTAGTTAATTATAAAAAAAAAAAGAAAAAAAAAAGAAAAAAGAAAAAGAAAAAGAAAAAGCTCTTCTGCTTGATTACTCCTTCGACCGAAACTCCACGACTAGCTCAAGATATTATGAGGTACGCGATTTTTACCCTATATTTTTTATACATTGAGGACAATGTCTATTTTAAGTTTGGGGGTGATTTTAGCGTATCTTAGCACTTTGATATATTTTGGTATTGCAATCTGAAATCTTGGTTGAGGTGTCGATGATGATTTAAATGATTGATTCATGCTTTAATTCCTTGAGAAATGCTGAGTAAAAGAGTGATTTGTTTTAGTTTGCATTGATTAGAGCTTACAGAGTTATCTTCAAAAATCTGAACACGTTTTATTCTTATTTGATTCTATTTGTTGGTAATATTTGTGTAGTCTACTAAGAGTGAAACCCAGATACTGTAAGGGAGTGAACGAGAATAAACAGGGTAAGAGAGTGTAACTCCAGTCAAATGTGTGAAAATGAAAATACTGTGAAGACAAATCTTTCTTGGCTTTGCTCATTACCCTCGAATGCAAATTGAAATTTTTCTGAAACAAAAGAATGATTTAGGCCATCTTTGAACCATTTGAGCTTTCTGAGCCTACCTTGTTGTGTCATTTAATGACACCCATAGTTACCCTTTTGAGCCTATTATTTACCATTCAGTTGTCACATGAACTCAGACCAGCCTTATATATTTTTCCTGCCCTATTAAATGAGCACAGGGATATTGATCTAATTAGGGGAGAATTGAAAAAAAAAAAAAAAAAAAGAGCTGGTGAAATTCAAGAGCAACTCCTTTGTCATTTGTTTCTCTTTGCAGCATTAATTCGTTGTATTTATGTTATGTGTCAAACAAAAAAAAAAAGAAAAAAGAAAAAAGAAAACGCAAGTTTGAACAATTCAGCTTTCAATCTTATTTTATTTTATGCAATTATTAGGTTTGTATTGATATTGTGTTGTAACAATGACAAAGGAGTTAAAGTGGGTGATATTTAGTGAAGTAAGTTTGGGGGTGAGCGATTAGAAGAAAGTTTGAGTGAGTTCAACAAGTGAGTAAGTGAATGGAAGAAATTTTTGATTGGATGAAATAAGGAGGAATGAGTGGTACTCTAAATATTCGCTTGAATTCATATAATTCCTACCTCATAACCCAGCCTTTCATTACAAGTTTGTAAAGACCTATTGACTTTTCTTTTGGTTAATGGATATTTGCTATTAGTTGGATAGTGAGCAAAGCTGGTGAACGATTCGAGTGAATGGAGTGATTCCCGAGTGAAATAAGAATGCTGTCCTTACCTGTAGCTACATGAATTGAACCAACAATTAAGAAAGAATGAGAATGAACGCACACACTCACGAAGATTTCTAAGTGAGTTATTTTCAATTCGCTACTATGAATTATTTCTTTTGCAAAGTGTTTAACTTGGTGTTTTTAGTATGAGTTTTTCAAGCTGAGACAAATTACCGAAAACCTTGATTAAGATTGTTTTACCATTATATTATGTTGAGCAATTTTAAATATGATTGAGATTATATCCTTGTTTTAACTTAACTGCATTTTGTTCGCTTGAGGACAAACTTTCATTCAAGTTTGGGGGTGTGATAAGTGTGTATTTTACACACTTATTTATACTTTTTATACTTGATTGGATAAGCTTATCTCAAATGTTTGAACGAATTTGATATATTTCGGGTAAGTGTGCAGAAAGATTTATTTAAAACAGGTTGACGTAGAAACAAAAGTAGCTGCAAAGAAAAATAAACGGAGAAGCAATGAAGATTATGAAGACAGTAAATACATCAATCGATAGGGCCACATTGAGTGATCAATCACTTAAAAAGAAATCACAAATTGATAGAAGAGAATGAGAAATCGATCGCTGGAATTCATCGGCAGCACATCAAGCAACGATCAATCACCTAATAATTTTGAAAGTGAATCAAGCGGCAATCAATTACTTACCAAGTTGGAAAGTTTACTTACCTAATCTATACCGTTAACTTAAGGAAAGAAGGAATCAAAGCAGGGAATTAAGAAAAGAAAAAAAAAAAAGATAAAAACCAAAAACGGAGCTGCGAAAAGGAGGCGATTTTGTGAGAGCAGCAGGGGGGCTTTCGGTGATTTCTCCACAGAAGAGAGGAGTCGCCGACTTTGAGAGCAAGAAACTGAGAGTCTGCGATTTTGGGGTTCGGCGACTTGGTGATTCGCGGCAGAGAAGGATTCTGATTTGGCGAGATTAGCAAAGAGAGAACGAGTCTGCGATTTTCTCTGGCTGCGATTTTCAGAGCAGCGCTCGGATTCGGGATTCGGCAGAGGCGACGATTCTGGCGAGCAAGAGGCGGCGATTCTGGCGAGTGGTGATTCTTGCGCGCAGCAGCTTCGGCGAGAGTGAAGAACGAAGTCGGCGATTTGGCGAGCAGCAGCGAAGAGAAGCAATTTCTACATAATAGTTTTTCTTTTCTTTTTATTTTTACTACTTTTTATTTCCATTATTTGAATATGCAATATTCTAATATTTTTATTGTTTTCGATTATTTTAGCATGAACTAACTTTTTATTCTAGGGCTACGATGTAGCCAGACTATATTTATTTTATGTTCTTCGTTCAATTATATTTTATGAATATTTCTTCCAATATTGTTGGCCCATTTAATTTCTGTTCTTAAAGCCTGTAAATTTCTGGCCAATTTTTACTTGATTTTTGGGGTGTTTTGAGACCGAGAGGTGATAAATACCCGAGCACTGAAATTAATGTCATTAATATACGTAGGCTAGAGATAGTTACGGTATTGGTGTTATCACTGTGATTTCTTGATTTATTTGTATTTGATTAATGCAGGATTTGAGACTGAGAAGTGATAACCTATTAATCAGATAAATTACGCAATGCTCGAGAGAGATTGTGATAGAATTTAGTGAAATCGATCATCAACATAGGAAGAATATTTATGAATGTAATTGCGAAGGACTGAAATAAATATTGTCTTGGTGAAATCGTAGTACCTAGGTTTTTATCAATTTGATTTAATCTCAGTTTATTTGTTTTGCTATTTTAATTTAGTTTATTTTTATTGTTTTAATTATTTTAGTTGTTTAATTTAATTTCAATCTTTGAAAACCATAAAAACGTGTGTTCAATTTAAAATTAAGAGTAGTTATTTCGATTATTAATTACAAGTCCTCGTGGGTTCGACACTCTATTTTATCACTATATTACTTGTTGCGACTCGTACACTTGCGAAATATTTTGCACAACAATTGCAAAGTACATTAAGTATGCACAAAATGTAGTAAAATAAGATCAACAAATTTTGAAACATCTAATTTTATGGCACAATGTTTGTGGCATTGGTAAATAAGCGCCTCGACTCTCTATTTCTACTAGGAGTTCCCCGACTTTGTTCAACAAAGGGAGCTGCAATACTCACTGTTGTATTGGGTGCCTTGGCTCTCCGTATAAATTAGACCGGCTTAATATACCATCATATACTAATGTGGCGGTTGCTGCTTCAAAACTTAGTCATAGTGGTTTTTAGGTGAGAGCGCCAAGGAGCTTTTACAAAGTTTGTTGCGTCTACTTCTGTTTGTGCACTCTCGTATCTTTTTTGTCGTTTGTGTTCAGTTTTAACAAACACAACTCAGTTTGTCTACATAGTCATTGTGGTTGTAATAGATGCTTAAAAACAATTATCATTATATTGGATACCTTTAATGTAGATATTAAAGTATAATTGGTGATTTTTTTTAGAATGTCCTATCAGCAATAATTGTTCTTTTTTCCTTTTGTTCTTTGCTTAATGCCTCCAGACTTTATTACTTTGAATCTATATTTAATCATGTGCCATCTAGAGCATTGTTATAATTGTTAAAAAATGGACCTGAGGATGAAAAAATTATTAAATAATGCGGCCTGAGGAATTTCACCCACATGGATTAATGGATATGATTATCTCTCAGTGCTCTGCAATGGGGGATTGAAGGCCATTGCAAAAGAAAGAAGAGAGAAAGTCAGCCATTACGCAATTAATGTGGTGGCCTTGATGTTTTGGATCACTGGTTCATGAACTTGTAATTAGTTATTAAATTCATTTACAGGTAAAATTTTTGAAATTGTGAAGCATCGAAAGTCAAAATTTGATCAGTTGTCTTGAGTGGGTTAATCTTCTTTGTTTTCCTGCCATAAGAACAACCTCAAAATTTCACAAGTCTCCAAAAGAAAAAAATCCAAACTTTTGACGGCTGATTCTAATACAGCATTGCTAAACCAGAGTTGAGTGTTGAGAGATGGAAACCCATATCTAGCTTCGAATAAACATATAAAATAAACCCCAATAATTTACTGAATCCATCGGCAGTAGGAGCCCAAGCAGTGGAGACATTATCTTCTTCTATTTTCACTCTTTTCCTCAATTTTTTCTGTCTTTTTGGAGATTTTCCAACAATGGCATGCTCATCCCTTCTTTCTGACGTGCTTTCCTTTCTCTCACTCAAGAGAGAGAATTAATTAATTTATTAAATAGTTCCTCTAATAATTCATGCAGACTTCCCATGGCAGATGGGGCCCAAGTAGTGTCTTTTCACTTCTCTCTTTCCAAAAAGAATCCCCATTGCTTTTCTTTATCTCTCTTCGCTGCTCAAAAGCAATTTCAGGAAGACCTCGCATGGCAGTAGGAGCTAAAGCAGTGGAGAGATAATATTCTTCTAATTTTTTCCCCAATTTTTTGTCTTTTTCAGTTGTATTTTGTGAATTTTCTTCGACGAATCCTCGCAGAGACTTGGACTGAACTTGGAGATTGACGAAGAAACATGGAGATTTGCCATCCATGGCATGCTCATCCCCTCTTTCGGAGCGACGAAGCCGAGTTTGAAGATGACTGCTCTATTTGTGAACAAGGATTCGACGGTAACCCTTTCTATGCTTGTGTTGATTGCAAATATTATGTTCACAAATCATGTGCTCAGCTTCCAGTAGAGATCCAACATCATTTCCATCCACCACACCTTCTTTCATTAAGTTCTGGAGATAAATTTTCTTGTGATTCTTGCCATAAGATATTCCGAAATGAGTTACGCTTCACATGCTCTGATTGCGATTTCGACCTGGATGTAAAATGTGCATTAATGACGGACATCAACACGGAAGGGAAAGAATTCATCACACATTTCACTCATCAACACCCATTGACAATTTGCAGCAAAGATGCTGATAATCCTCTAAATTGCTTTGCCTGCAAGAAAACATCCTCTGATTTGATCTACGGTTGCCCTCCCTGTGACTATTTTCTTCACAAATCTTGTTCAGAGATTTCAACCCACGTTTTGCACGCAATGCATCCACAACACGCGCTTAGTCTTGTGGTAAAGTTTGGTATCTGCAATTATTGCAAACTTGATGATTATACTTGGAAATATTATTCCAGCATTTGTAAATTTTTCTTGGATGTATCGTGTTTGATTGAATCTGCCAAAGATGCTCAAAATTCAGAAAGATCGTGTTTTTTGTGCGGCAAACAACATTTGGATTCAGATTCATGCGTCGCCTCGTTGTACTTCATCAACCAATCATGTATCCAGTTGCCTGAAGCGATCGAACACGAATTTCACTCTCACAAGCCTCTGTTATTGCTGGGCAGTAAAAGTTTTGGGTGTGATTCATGTCATAAATGGTTTGATAGGCAAGCACATTATGGTTGTGAGGAGTGCAACTTCCGAATGGATGTTAAATGTACCCTAATGCCAAGCATTCAATATGAGGAGAGCGATGAGTCCATTTGGCTAGTCATTCCTCATCATTTTAAGCATCAACATCCACTACAACTGATTAGCGAGGTAGATGACATCAATTGCTCTGCTTGCCATACAACTAAGTTATCTCCTATTTATGGTTGCATTAAATGTGAATATTTTCTTCATCAGTATTGCCTTGAACTTCCAATTCAGATCGAACTCCCTCTCCATGATAGCCATGTGTTAACCATACAACCTCTTGGTGATAACTTTTGTCAAATCTGTTGCAGAAAATATGCTGGCTTTGCTTTCGGATGCATTCAATGTCGTTTCTTTACTGGGATTGAATGCATTTTGGAGCTTGGACCAACTGTAGTGCATAAATATCATCCAACTGTAGAGTATAAATATCATTGTCATCTTTTGTGCTTGATTGAAAAATCATATTGTGACTGGTGTGATGCTGACGACACATTTTGTTGCCAATTCTCTAAAGAGTCTTGTGAATTCAAGCTCACTCAATCATACTCACTACGATGCATGGAATGTGACTACAATCTTCATCTTTTATGTGGCCCTTTGCCTTGCACCATCAAACACAAAAGCCATCTTCATACTCTGAAACTACTGGATTACATTGCTGAAGATGATTCGGACGAACATTATTGTGATATATGCGAGGAGATAAGAAATCCTCGATTATGTGTCTACTATTGTGAATATTGTAAATTTTTTGCTCACGTTCATTGTGTGATTTCCGAGGTATTATTTCAGCATTCAACTACTTATTATCTATTAATCTGATTTCAAATATCCTTTTATTAGAAATGGTTTGATTTTCTTGACAATTTGCAGATTATAAATGTATTTAAGAAAAATCCTGAGAAAGTTGAGTTGAGGATTGTGGGAGATTTGAGACTTGAAGACACTATAAACTCTTTGCATAACAACTTAACTGAAGAGCTTTTAAAAGATCTACTCAAGCGTTTGGATGCAAATGATATGATCAGATTGAGACGTCATTTTCCTCATGGAGAGCTTTTTCCAAGAGAAGGAGATAATTGGAAGTTGCCACTACAAAATTCAAGTTCTGGAGACGACACCAGCAACCTTATTGAAGAGCTTTCTTTCTACAATGATGATATCAGTTGGAAAATTAATCAAAGATTACAGTGCTTTAAACCATATTCTAAATATCATATTGAACTCGATGAATGTGAACTGCCAGTCATTGAAGTCGAAGGTTACAAGGTCACTTCTAATTTTGCAATTCTTTTTAGAACTTTATTGATGAAATACGGCGACTTTGGCCATAATTGTAGCTGTGAGAAAAATGTCAAGTTCATTTTGTTTTATTTTCTCTGTCGCGTGCTGGGAAGTATGCATAGTACCTTCGTTGTCGACATCACTGAGAAACAGCTCTTCACTTGGCTTTACTACATAAGATGCATAAGTAGAAGTGGTTTTGACTTAAAATTTCTGAAACCTTTTCTAAAGAGGATTAAGAGATCTTATTTCGGTCTTCGGGCAATGAAATTTGAGGATGAAGCTACTATTGGCAGATTCAATTGTGCGATTGTGAAAATTGAGAAAAAGATTTCTGAGTTGAAAACTCAAGTAGAAGAATTGAAATGGCATTGCCAACAACATAGGGTTGGTAAGATAGCAGAGGAATCGGCAGTCATGAGGAAGTACTTCGCTGAGGCCAAGAAACTAAAATGGTGTAAAGCAAGCGAGGGTATTTTTTAAATTAAGCACATTCTACTCTCTTTTTCACTGCTTTTTAATAATATTTTGTGAACTTATGTTTGTTTTACGCATAAAGTAGATATTATTTATACTTGGACATCTTATAACTCTCAAGCTATTTCTTTCAGCTTAGCTTCATGAAATAAAGAGCTTCTTTGAATAACTCTCTTGTTCAGATAATTTTATTGGATTTCATTAGATTAGCCATTTAGATAAGGACATCCGCATAATTTAATTTACATAATTATTAAATTCAAGCATATTACATTTAAGATTAAAATTTTGGAAAAAAAATAGACAAAAAAGGAGTATTGCGTAAAAACTTGAGATTATGTTTTTTTTTTTTTTAATTTTTGTAGCAAATTACAACTTAATTATTGACAAAACTAAATTCTAATAGGATTAAGTGAAAAAAAAAAGCTTCAAGTACTGAAAGTGCAAAATAAAGCTTCACGGGGGACCGCTCACTCCCCCGCAGAGGGTGAGGCGGGTACCCGCCCCATTGAGCGGGTACCCGCCTTACGCGAGGGGTCACGCGGGTAACCGCTGACCCTCCGCATCCACATTTAGGTGACACTAAAATTAATTTTTTAAAAAAATAATAAACGATATGCAATTTACTTGCAATTTTTATCACATGTTCTCCATATTATGAAACGATAATCTGAAAATTTTCGTGATTTTCTAACACTTGTACGATTTATTGTAATTTTATTTAAGTATTTTATAAAATAATTATAATAAATCATGCAAGTGTTAGAAAATCTTAAAACGTTTTAGATTATTTTCTCATGTTAAAGAAAACATGTAGTGAAAATTTCAAGTAAACTTAATATCGTTTGATAGTTTTGTAAAATTAATATATAAAGTAAAGAAGAAACTAAGATTAATTTTAAGAAATATACCAAACGATATTTATTTTACTTGAAATTTTCACTACATGTTTTCTTTAACATGAGAAAATAATCTAAAATTTTTTGTGATTTTCTAACACTTGCATAATTTATTATAATTATTTTATAAAATAATTAAATAAAATTACAATAAATCGTACAAGTGTTAGAAAATCACGAAAATTTTCAGATTATCGTTTCATAATATGGAGAACATGTGATAAAAATTACATATCGTTTATTATTTTTTTAAAAAATTAATTTTAGTGTCACCTAAATATGGATGCGGAGGGTCAGCGGTTACCCGCGTGACCCCCCGCGTAAGGCGAGTACCCGCTCAATGGGGCGGGTACCCGCCTCACTCTCTGCGGGTGGTGAGCGGTCCCCCGCGAAATTTTATTTTGCACTTTCGATACTTGAAGCTTTTTTTTTGCACTTTTCACATAATTGAAGCTTTTTTATGCACTTAATCCATTCTAATATGACATATAAGATCATATAATTTTTGTTGATTTAAATTTTCCAATAATTTTGAAGCAGTCACGCATCCATCAAATATGAAAAGAGAGAATGATTTTTATTTTGTGTAATTCAATTAATTTTATTCATAATTTGTATATTACTGATTTATACTTCCTCCTCATATCTTACATAAAAGGTACGAAGGTTAAAGTAGTCATTTAGTTTTAACTCTTTTCAATTTATTTTAATTTTTGTTCTTTAATGGTTACTTAGGGATGGACAGGACCGGACCGTGTCCCGAGAACTGGACCGGTGCGACGATTTTGGTCCGATTTTGATCCCAAATCGCTAGACCACGGTCTGGTTTTCGGTTCAAAGGCCAAAATTCTACCAGATTCGGTCTGATCTTCGGTCAATAGCCTGAAATTCTGAAAAACGGGGACTGGACATAAGGTTTAAAAAAAATAAAAGAAATTTTGTTGAACCCTTGAACTCTAAAGATTCAAGAACTCCCGAGTGACTCTCATTCCCGTGCATACTCCTTCCGACTCCCATGGTGAACGAGTCCTCTGATTCGCAAGACGCTAAGCTCCGCCATGCTCCGTCTCTGTCTCCGTGCTCCCTGTTTTGTCTCTGTCTCCGTGCTCCATCATAGGCTCGTCTCTATTCTCACTGATTTATTTATTGTGTAATGAACACAAACGAAGACGAAGTAGCAAATATTAGCATACTCATTACATTACTGTTCAATTCTAGTTAGTTTTTAGATTTTAGTTTGCAATCCTTTCATTCATTTAATGCGCCTTGATGTATACAAATACTTGGGGGAAACAATACAGAACACTCGATTTCTTGGCCGCCTTCTCTGTCGTCTCTATCTTCTTCGTCTCCTTTGTTCTCTCTGGTTTTACAGCTTTTCCAAAACTCAACTTGGTATCAGAGCTAAGAATGGCATCCTCTAGTTCAACTCCCCCTCCCTCCTCTCCCACTCTCACTCCCGTCAACGTTACTCCACCCCCCTCCCTTCTATTCCCCCTGTTAACCAGACACTTACAGTCAAATTAACCAGCACAAATTACCTGGTGTGGAAGGCTCAACTTCTTCACGTTGCCACTGCGAACGGCATCCAGCACCTTCTGCGGAGTGCTTCGGTTGCCCCTCCTGAATTTTTGGATTCCCTTCAATCTCAAATCAACCCAGACTTTTCGGTATGGCAACGATATAATAGCCTTCTTCTCAGCTGGATATTTGCCTCACTGTCAGACGATCTTCTTCCCCAACTAATCTCGTTCACTACTGCGCACGAGGTCTGGTCGGCTTTAGACAGGCTTTTCTCCTCCTCCTCTCTGGCGTGCATTACTGATCTCCGGAGCCGACTACACTCCCTGTCCAAAGACGGCCTCTCAGCTGCCTCCTATTTTCAGCAACTCACTACGATCTGCAACACCCTCGCGGCGGTTGGTCAACCAGTTTCTTACAGCGACAAAATTATCTACTTCCTTAACGGTTTAGGCAGTGAATACAATGCCTTCGTCACCGCGATCACCTCCATTACGCATCGCGCCGACCAGCCTCCTCTGGAAGAAATCCAGAGTCTTCTTCAGAGCTTCGACTTCCGCCTGGAAAAGCAAAACTCTGTCGCCGCCCTTCCGTCGCCGACTCTGATGCAGGTGAATGCTGCTCATCGGCCTTTCCGGCCGTCGTGGAGTCCTCGGCCTCCTGCCCCTTTTTCCCCGCCTGTTCCCAGCGTTTTTTATCCTCGCGGACCCGGTTCTCTCAACCCGCCCGGCTCCTGGCGATCTCCTCGGCCCGCTCAGCAGAACCGGCCCAAATGCCAGATTTGCAACCGGATGGGCCATTCGGCCCTAAAGTGTTATTGTAACACCCGACATTTTTGCCATGTAGTAGTTTTTCCCGGATCGTTTAAACGAGATTAATATTATATTAATACAATGAATATTTTGGTTAAAATGATGGAATGTTTGAGGGAAAACCAAACTAAGTGTAATCAAAACAAGCCAATTAGGTTAAAAGCTAATGGAAGGGTAAATGTGGAAGTGATTATGGTAGGTGGAAGCAAACCAATGGATGAGTGCCAAGTGGCAACTTGTTGAAGAAGATATGTCTTCTCTTCCTCCTACGTGAAGCTCACTTCTACCTCCCCTTTCTGTTTTCTCTCTTCCAGGTGATTGAAACAAAACTTCCACACTTTGTTTCTCCAGCATTTCTCCGTTTTTTTTTTTTCAGCAAAGGTGAGCGTCTTTTAACGCTAACAAGTTTGGACAAGTTTAAAGTGAGTTTTTACCGAAGTTTAGGGTTTCAGTTTTGGGTGAAAACTCACTGTTTTGGATGAAAACACGTTGGTGTGTTTTCTAAAGTGTTTTAAGTGTGTTTGCTGCGTTTCCCACGTGATATTAGTTAGCATTTGTAGCGTTTAAATTCTGTACATTCATGTTACAGATCCGAACTCTCCAGGGACGTTCGAGTACACTGCATTGCCGCAAACAGGTAAGTTCATAACTGAGGGTTGGCCCTTAAGGCCCTACATCACGGAGGTACTAGGTTTTCAGTCTCAGTCGGGTGGTTCTGGGTAGAAAAAGTATAGTTTATGTTCTGAGATGTCATAGTTTTGCTTCACAGTATAGTCTGTTATTTCTGTTGTCTGCTATATTAACTGTAAGCACTGTGGATGTTCATGCATACACGATTTTCTGAAAGCTCATGCAAAACTGTTTTCTGTACACTGTTTCAAACTAAACAAGATAAAATCTGACTGTCTGTAATGTATTGGTTAAGTATGGGACGGGGACTGGCCCTCTGGTTTTATCCCTCCCTGGGAATCTGAAAATGAATTGTCCCTAGCAAGGACCCTCTGGTTTTATCCCTCCCTGGGAGACTGAAAATCTGCTGTGCCTGATAGTGCACCCTCTGTTTGCCAGTTCCCCTATAAGCCCCACTTATACCCCTCTGCCACTGAAATATAATATTCTGTTCTGTTCTGCCACTGATTTCTGAAAACTGCATGCATAGCATCTTGCATCACTGCATTTATAATATGTTCTTACTGAGTTTTAGACTCATAGGTGAACTCTCTGATGTAGGTACTGAACCCGAACATGAGGACTTTGTGCCTCAATCTGACGAGTAGATGGCTGGTGGCTCGAGCTCTCGGGGTGGTTGCTGCAGTCAGACACAGTTTTCTGTCCCGAGGTTTAAGTCTTAGTTTTTAAAGTAAAGGTCATAGTTGTAAACTCTTCTGGAAATTCTGCTGTGTTTGTTTTAAAAACTCTGTTAAGGCTCTGTGATTCGTTTTAAAAAAAAAAAAAATCTGTAGGAAATTCTGGTGGATGTATATATATATTGTATAAGTTCTGATGGTCAAGATTTTGACCTCTGTCGACAGTTGATAGATGTCTCCTGAAATATTCTGTATCAATGTCTTGAAATGTTTTGAAAACATTCTGTAATTGCTTGAGTTCTCCCTTTTCAGGTCATGCATGGATGGTCTCGAATTTTAGAGCTATCCATGCAGTTTGTTTTCTTGAAATCTGTCATTTGTAATGAAGGTCTGAAACCTGTATGCCTTCTGTTGTGCTCGAGAACCATGTTTTGATGTGGTTTGAGAATCTGAGACGTTTAAGTCTTCTGTTTTATTGCCCTCTGTCTGTATGCTTTCCTGTCAAAAGTTGTAAATTCTGTCTTTAAAACTATGTCTTCTGATTACATCTACCGGTAGGAATTTTGCCTGCATCTACCGCCAAACAGTGTTTCTGCCTTAGGTTTTCATCTTCCGATTTAAATTGCTATCTTCATCTTCCGATGACGTCAGAACATCTTCCGGCTGACGTCATCACCTTCTGCCGATTACGTTCCGATTTAAATTGCTATCTTCATCTTCCGATGACGTCAGAACATCTTCCGGCTGACGTCATCACCTTCTGCCGATTACGTTCACTACCTGTATCTGCCGATGACGTCATCACATCTTCCGATGACGTCATCACACATCCCGATTTCACCTGCCTGCCTTCATCTTCCGATGACGTCAGAACATCTTCCGACTGACGTCATACGATGATTTCTGCCTATATCTTCCGCTCAGTTTTACTCGTCTTCAGTTTCTTTTCTTCTGACGATTACGTTTAATGCTTGTATCTTCCGGTTGACGTCATCCATCTTCCGGCTGACGTCATCTCCTCTTCCGGCTGACGTCACCCACTGTTTACTTCTTCCGATTTCAGAGCATCATTTTGGTTTAATTTCATCTACAGCCCAATAGTATTCTGCCTCTTTGAAAAACTAAGTCTTCCGCCAAATTTCTGCCTATGCCTTCCGACTTCATTCCCTATTTTCTGCTGCTATTTATACTCTGTTACTCACTGTAGTTTCTTCTCCTGTGTAAAGTTATGCTCTTTTAGGGTTTGCATTGACAGTGCATGTTTTCTGTCATTCGGTTCTGTTTTCTGTTAAAGTTTTAAAAGTTCAGTTGGCTTTCATAAGTTGTTCCAGTAACGCTGTCTGTTCTGTTTATGTTAAAAAAAAAAAAAATAGTCACCGTTTTCTGCAAATGACCCAGAGTGACGGCTTGGTTCTCGGGTTCCGATCGGGATCCGGTTTCGGGCTGTCACAGTTATCAGCTTCAGAGTGCAGCCCAGCAAGCCCACTATCCCTTTGTTTCCGCCCCGGCCCAAGCTCACCTCACCAATCTCTCACCCGACCCGGCCCAAGCCCATTATCCCTTCGACTCAGCCCACTCCGCCTTCGCCTCCCCCCCGGTCCAGCCCCTTACTCCCTCCCTTGACCCGGCCCAGCCCTTTACCCCCAACCCGAACTCATTCCCCCACCACCCCTCCTCTGGTCTTCTCCCGACGCCGATCTCCTCCTCGCCGTCGTCTTCGTGGGTTCTCGACTCCGGCGCAACTCACCATTTCACGCCGCAACCCGAGCTCCTCAGTCACCTTTAGCCTCTTCCTGCCCCCTCTCAAGTCGCCACGGCTGAAGGTAAATTCCTTCCCCTCTCTCATTCTGGTTTTTCTGCTATTCCGGCCATTGGCCGATCTCTTTTTCTGCCAAATGTTTACCACACCCAAAATTTATCTCACAATCTGCTAAGTGTCTCACAATTGTGCCGACAGAACTCGGTTTCCATTGAATTTCACTCGTCTGGTTTTTTTGTTAAGGATCGGAATACTCACCAGATCCTGCTTCGTGGTTTCCTCACTGACGGCCTCTATCACACACCGTTGGTCTATCCCGTTTTGTCGCCTGCTGCTCGGCTTCCTCACACGCCGCCAGCCGGTTCAGTTCGATCCTTCACTGCTCGGCGAGGACCCCTGTCTGCCTCTGTTTTGGCCAGTCTTTGGCATGCACGGCTGGGTCACCCTGCCTTTCCCATTTTGCAGCAAGTACTCAAGACTTGTAATTTTCCTTCACACATTGTTGTGCCTCCATTTTGTAATCCTTGCCAAATGAGCAAAAGTCATAAATTACCATTTCAATTTCTGACTCTCATGCACAATTTCCTTTCGATCTTGTTCATACTGATGTTTGGGGTCCATCTCCCGTCAAATCTATTACTGGTGCTCGATATTTTGTCTTGTTTGTTGACGATTGTACCCGCTTCACTTGGATTTTTCCTCTCAAATTAAAAAGTGAAGTCTACCGCACTTTCGCAAATTTCTATCAGTTCGTTCACACACAATTCGATACTAAAATCAAAACTGTTCAATCCGATTGGAGTGGCGAATTTCAGGCTCTCACCCCTCTGTTTCAATCTTTAGGCATTCACCATCGTATTTCGTGTCCCTATACACCAAATCAAAATGGTCGAGTCGAACGAAAAAATCGGCATGTTGTTGAAACAGGCCTTGCTCTACTCTTTCACTCTTCAGTCCCTCATCATTTCTGGCCCTATGCTTTTACCACAGCTGTCACCTTGATCAATTTTCTACCCACTCCTGTCCTCCATCACAAGTCCCCCTTCGACTGTTTGTTTCACAAAAGTCCTGATTATTCTTCTCTTCGTGTTTTTGGTTGTCTCTTCTATCCCCTTCTTCGGCCTTTCAATCAACACAAACTCCAGCCTCGCTCTCTTCCATGTGTCTTCTTTGGCCCCAGTCTCCACCACAAAGGCTTTCTGTGTCTCGATCCTACCTCCAATAAACTATATATCTCTCGTCATGTCACATTCGTGGAGTCTCAATTCCCGTTTTCTTCCTTCCAACAACCTGTCTCCCCACCCTCACCCTTCACCCTTCACATTCCTCACCTTCCCTACCCTTCCTCTTCTTCATCTTCCCCTTCTCCCCTTTCTATTATACCTCTATCTTCACCCACCACTACCGCCCACAGTATACCCCGTTCCTCTTCTCCCACTCGCCTCATCACTACCCTCCCTGCCTCTACCCTCCCTGACCCCATCCCCTCCCCATTGCCCATCCCACCTATCCAAAACGCCCACCCTATGACAACTAGGGCCAAAGCAGGTGTGTTTAAACCAAAGGCTCTTCTCCTTGAGCCTGCACTTGAACCAAAAACCTTCAATCAAGCTGCAAAATGTGCTCACTGGCTCGCTACCATGAAGGAAGAAATCGCTGCGCTCAACGAAACCAACACTTGGTCCTTAGTTCCTCTTCCGAGCCATACCAAATTAATAGGCTGCAAGTGGGTTTTCAAGACTAAGTTGAACTCTGACGGAACTGTTTCTCGGTATAAGGCTCGTCTCGTCGCCAAAGGTTATGATCAAACAGAAGGTATTGATTACGATGAGACTTTCAGCCCAGTGGTCAAACCAACCTCTATTCGCACCGTACTGTCCTTAGCTGTCTCCTCTCACTGGCTCATCCGACAGCTTGACATCAGCAATGCTTTCCTACATGGCGATCTGACTGAGAAAGTTTACATGCAACAACCTCCCGGCTTTATTGACTCAGCTTCCCCGTCGGCTGTATGTTTTCTCCACAAAGCTCTGTATGGTCTCAAGCAATCTCCAAGAGCATGGTACACCAAATTATACACCGCATTGACTAATTGGGGGTTCTCAGCATCGAAGTCCGACTCCTCTCTCTTTATTCGCCGAACGTCATCCTCCATTCTTATTATGCCGGTGTATGTTGATGACCTCATTTTGACAGGTGATTCTTCTCCCTTATTAGACCAGCTGTTGACGTATCTCCAGTCTCAGTTTAAAGTTCGTGACCTTGGCCCATTATCATACTTTCTCGGTATCTCAGTCACTCAGACATCTACGGGTATGACTCTTTCTCAGTCTTGATATATATCTGAGTTACTTCATAGGGCAAATATGGGGTCTTGCAAATCAGTTCCCACTCCGATGGTGGCTGGTCCCGTTCTCTCTATCCACTCTGGGACCCCTCTCCGTGATGGTTTTCTATATCGCAGCATAGTTGGGGGCCTCCAGTATTGCTGCCTTACGCGCCCTGATATTGCCTTTGCTGTCAATAAGGTCTCCCAGTTCATGCATGCACCCTCTGACACCCATTGGCAAGCAGTCAAGAGAATTCTGCGCTATCTCCACGGTACTTCCTCTCTCGGCATCTCCTTCACACCGTCTGATTCTCTTGCCTTGACCTGCTACACCGATGCTGACTGGGCCTCTTGCCCCGATGATCGTAAAAGCACTAGTGGTTTCTGTGTTTTTCTTGGCACGAACCTCATATCTTGGTCTTCCACCAAACAGAAAGTCGTCTCCCGCTCTAGCACGGAATCAGAGTATCGCAGCGTTGCCAATGGTGCGGCCGAAGTTCTCTGGCTTCAGTCGCTACTCAAGGAACTAGGTACTCTCTCTCCGGCATTACCTCTCATTCTCTGTGATAACCTGAGTGCCACCTATCTCGCCTCCAACCCAGTCTTGCACTCTAAATCCAAGCATGTGGAGATTGACTTCCATTTTGTCCAGGAAAAAGTACTTCACAAGCAGCTATTGGTCAAATTCACTCCGTTGACACCCAACTAGCTGATGCTCTCACAAAGCCTCTACCACCGGTGTCATTCCACCTCTTCTTATCCAAGATCTTTGGCTTAGGCCCGTGATCTTGCGGGGGGATATTAGCATACTCATTACATTACTGTTAAATTCTAGTTAGTTTTTAGATTTTAGTTTGCAATCCTTTCATTCATTTAATGCGCCTTGATGTATACAAATACTTGGGGGAAACAATACAGAACACTCGATTTCTTGGCCGCCTTCTCTGTCGTCTCTATCTTCTTCGTCTCCTTTGTTCTCTCTGGTTTTACAGCTTTTCCAAAACTCAACTGCAAAGAGAGTCGGGAAAAGAAGAATTCCCAAGCACAACCAGAAGCATCGACTCAAACGGGCAAACCCATGATTTTTTTTTTGGGTTCGAAGATTTACAAACGAAAAGCTTTCCAACAAATCAAAGATCGACCCTTTCAGATAACGACGACTGTTTTTCTCTCTAGTATTTTCCCTTGAAACAAAAGAAGATAAAGACTAAAAAAAGGGCCAACTCCAAACGAGGGACAAAAAAACAAAAATTAGAAAGAGGAATCGAGGAAGGGGAAATTTTATTGTTTAAAAAATAAAAAAAAGTGGGAGGAACGGGGACTGGATCGAAATGTTCGGTTCAGTCCTGGTTCCGTTCTAGTCCCTCCCAAAGCCGGTTCTGGTCGTCGAGAAATTTTTTCCAAAAGCTCGGTCCGATTTCGATCCGAGCTCAAAACCGAACTGACCCAGACCATGCCCATCCCTATCCCTAGGTTACGATGCTTTCTTCTATGGTAGTTTCTAATTTCTTCTATGGTCATTTTTCTTTCTTCCATGGTCGTTTGTATAATTTGATTATTAATGATTTATTCTTACTTCTTGTATCTTTCTTAGAAAAAAGTAGAGTGGTCAAGACCGTACCGAAGACTGGGAACTAGTCCGGACTGAAGGCTTTGGTCCGTTAGCTACGGTTTTTGGTTCGGACCGTTCCTAAAATTTAAATTCTCGTGAAAAATGGTCCAGTTCTCGGTTCAGGTCTAAATTTTTCCGAAATCCCGGAACAGTCCGAAATTTAATAGAATTAGTAATTTAATTTACGATTTGGTATTTAATTTTAGGGCACGGCTGCTGCTGCAAAGTGCAAACTGAAAGCTTGAACCTTGAAGTCGAAGAACGAAGAAGGTTCTTCAGCCCCTGCGCTCAGCCTCCTCACTCCCGAGTTCCGTGTCCTGTCGGCCGTCAGTCAGCCCCCTCACTCCCAAGCATTGGCCGTTCAGCCCCTGCGCACTGCGCTGCCTGCCTGCCTCACGCACGCGCAGTCGAGGGTCATCATCACTCGATCCCACTTTCTTCGAATTTCTGCGTTTTTGTAAGTTCATAGCTCTGATTCACGCATTTCATGCTTATAAACATTCTTCACTTTGATTAATTATGTTTGTCCTTCTAGTGTATTCTCTTAATTTGTCCCAAAATCTTTGATCGGGGGATTTCCCCTTTTTTTATAGATGTTCTGTTTGACCGAATTGGTTTCTTGTAGACAATCTGCTCCTCAGTCGTAATTTGTGGACTTTTACTTTTTATTTTTTAACACGAGGGTGAGTTTGTTTTGGGCTTCTTGCATATTAGGTCATAGTTTGAGCGTAGGAATGGAAATCGAACCTAAGGCAGCTACTGAAGTCGTAAAGATGGACCTGTTCGAAGACGATGATGAGTTCGACGAGTTTGATATCAACGAAGGTGTTAATGCAGTAACTTATTTCCGATTTTAGTCCTCCATTCATTGACTTCAAATTTTATTTCGTTTTCGTTTTTGAATAATGAATTTACTTTCTCGTTTAAGGATGCTTAATTTAGTTTATCAGATTTATTGCAATTGAAATAAAAAAAAAAAAAATTGATGGGAGAAACTTTCGGTCCGGTCCCGGTCTCCGAAATGACCGGTTCTGGGATTCGGGAAAAAAATCCCAAATCCCTCGGTCTGGTCCCAACTCGGAACCGGACCATGCCCAATCCTAGATAAAAGAGTAGGAATGTTAAAGTGGTCTTCTTTTTAATTTTTTTTTCAATTTTTTTGAAGTTTTTTTCTTTAATGGTGTTTTGTTGTAATTCGATTAATTTTATTCATAATTTATATATTACTGATTTATTGTTACTTTTAATATCTTATATATTACTTTTAATTTTTTTTTCTTTAATGGTCACGTTGCTTTCTTCAATGATCGTTTCTTATTTCTTCAATGGTCATTTTCCTTTCTTCCATGGTCTTTTCTGTTTGTATATATTGCAAAGTTTCAAAGTTGTGATTTTTATCTCTCCCTTTGCGTTTTGCGTCCCTCTCTCCGTGAGTTATGAAGAATCACATTCTTTCTTCTCAGTTAATCCCTTATTGTCTGTGGTTTCTTGTTTTGATTTCTATTCTAACAGGCTTCAAATTGGATGATTTTCTCTCTTGTCGACTTTGTTTTCTCTCTAACAGTCTTCAAATTTGATGATTTTTCTCTCTTGTCGGCTTTGTTTTCTCTCTCGATGGGGTTTGATCCGTCTCTCTGTGTTTTCCATTTGCTTTGTAGATTGTGGCTGTTATAGATCTCTTCGATCAGAAATTTGATCTGTGGTTTCTCTCGGTTTGCTTTCTTTGGTGAGTTTGCTCTTAATAAAACCTTCTTTTATTTGTTCCAACTTCTTCTGCTTCTTCTTCTTTGACGAATCAACTGGATTGAATCAGTTGCTGTTCGCTTCTGTAGATTATGAACTCAATTGCTGAAAACCTTTCGATTTGATTCTATGTAGTAAGATTTTCTGAGTGGTGGAGTTTTTAAGTGATGTTTGTATGAATCTTTGATTTGCTGTTCGTATTGCTTTCTTTTTCTTTGTAGTAGTGTGTGTTTTTTATAGGCTTGAAGTAGTGACCAGGGAGCATGCTTTTTGCTGATTACAGAATTCAATTTTAACTTTATAAAATGCCAAATTGAGTTAGACGTTGTTTGGGAGAAAGTGACGATGACAAGTATGAAATAATTACTTCATTTTTAGAAACTTAGACGCCAGTAATGTATGAAGAGGTTGTAGTTGTTAAGCGCTCTAGTTTCACTTTTTAAGTTCTGATTTTTATATTGAACAGAAGAGGATAAACTGATATTCTTTTCTTGTTTTTTCTGTCGGTGAGGTTAACTAAGTATGATAGTATAATTAGTTTCCCACTGCACTATAATTGAATGTTTGTTTGCTAATTAAATTTTCCTTTGCATAAATATGTCAGATTTTGCCAAAACAAAATTGTTCCATCATGCCCAGGAAACAAATCAAAGAAATATTTCTTAAAAAACGAAGATTGTGGAGATTCGTGTTCTCCGTAAACTATTGCTAAAAATTGGACGATCAACCCCCACGAAGTTTCAGAAACTTCTTCTTATCGATTTGGAGGTAATTTTCATTAACATCCATTTAGTTTTATCTATTCAGGGCAACCGAGTGCAAATAACATTGTTCTCTACCAACATCAGACATTTTGAAAATACTCTTGTTGTATGAAAGAATTATTGTGTGTCATATGCTTTTGTCACCGAAGTCAATCCGGAGTTTCGTATTGGAGATTACCCGTATCAATGACAGATAAATACTCGTACAATTGTGAAGAGGTTCCTACTTCCGAAACTGGGTTTACTCTAGAAATATTTACGTTCACGCCCCTTTTGATCAATTGTGATCCTATATTGAGACATGACATTTAGTTGGGGAGGATTGTTTTTCATATTGTCTATATCACGCAGTATATCCTTTTTCCATTCTTATAGCTTGTTAATCTTACATTTTCTTCTCTTTGTATGCAAATAGAGATTTTTGGTGTAGTGGTTGTCATGTACCCTATCAAGATAAACAAGGGGCGAGATATAGTAAGTCAGGGAAATTTTACTTGTTGATTTAAAGTAGACATGTCTTCTTACATGTTGCTGACTTTTCTTCATTGTAAAATAACATTAAATTTTCTTGTTTCTGTAGTTTGGCTTCTATTATACTCTCTGTGGGATAATTTGTTTGTAATGAATGCGAGACAATAATTTCAATAATTGACAGTCGACTAGTCATGATAGCAACGGACTTGACTATCTCAATCTTTCATGGTACTTTATTTCAACATATTCCATTTTTTTCCTCTTTTAAATTTTCATGTTTTCTTTCATTGTACAAGAGTCTCTCTTTTAACTACAACAAATAGTCCTATTATAATGAACTCTACAATTTCGGCTTTCAAAAATGGTTTTATTTTTCTCATTACTTGTTTTGTTTTTTTTTTTTTGTTAGTACATCACTAAAAATCGTTTTTTTTTTGTCTGGTCTCTAGAAAACTCAACTCAAATTGATGAACTTTTACAATCTTCTTTTGATGTACCATTGAGTAACTCATTCTTTCCATACGACCCTTTAAAATAAGAAATAATCAACATAATTGACCTTCTTGAGAACGCTTATACTGTATGTTATCAATTTCATTGTTTATTTTTCTTCTGTAATTTTTCTCATTCCTCTATATTTTATTTTGAGTCTCTTACCTTTTGCAATTAGGTCAGCTGTATATGGGTTCGTGCTAATGTCTCGTTTGGAACATGATTCAACAGTTTTATTACTTCTCATGTGACAAGTGTCTTAAGCAACTAATCTCTTCATTTGTGATAGTTGCCATGCAAATAATGCACATGTTCTTCCACGGTAATTTGCATGCTCTTATAGGATTTCTTGCTTCCCTTGCACACATATTGTATTTGTTCTAATTTAATGTCGCTTTATAGATGTTCTGTTGAGGTTGATTTAAGAGGCCATACCGGTGTCATCAAATGCAGCTGTCATCAGATGCCTTATGTTTTACGAAGGTTTTTTGCTACTATTCTCGTTTATTGTCAGTCAAATAGGTCATATTAATTTTATTCTTCACAGCATGGGGAAGTCACTGAATGATTATAATCTTGATCTTTGAGCATTTAGAACAAATTTAAATTACGTAAATGATGAAATTGAAGTGCAAGTTGATGAAAGCAATTTTGCTAGAATACAATGGCTAATTGATGCTCAAAGAATGTATATGATATCATCCTACAAAAGGTATTGAATAATGAGTCAGATTCATTTTTTATTAATGGTCCTGTAGAAAGTGGTAAGACATTTTTATAGAGTATTACTAGCAATTACCCGCTCAAAAGGCCATATTGCATGAGCACTTTTCACACACACACACACACACACACACACAGAAAATGTAATTATTTAACTTTGATCATTGTACTTGAAGGAGTTCTTCAACTGTTCAAAAACAAGTTCTTCAAATGTTTAGTAATCTAAACGAAAGAATTCTGGAAAACAGAATAAAATCAATTTTCAAGTTATAAATGACCTCAAACGATAGGGTTCAATTCACATTTTACCCGAAAAGAAACTACTGGTAAGAACTTCATTCCCAGTCTAAATAAATCGAGATATTTTACATGTTAACTAAAAATTAGTTTGTGTCAAATATACGAAACGAATAGATCATGAAAAAATGCGTTGCACCGAGCTAGCGAGCACACAACTTGTCTATTTAAGTAAAACGACCTAAATGCTAAACAGTGCAATTCAAGCAAATCACGAGTTTTGACTTGAATGAGTTGAACAAATTCGTTTTACAAAATATTAAAGTCTCTAGAAAGTCTATTCTTTCTTTGGTGTCATATTGTAGTGGCAATTTTTTTAGAGTTTTAGTAGTTTTTCTAATGGTTAGTTTTGAAACTCAATAACTTTTGGCTAGGCTTTTCAATGTTCTTCCTTTGACCAAGGTTACATAAGGTTTCTAGAATCTCTTTTATCTGTTATTATGGTTGTCATAATTCATGCTTAAAAAATCATTGTCATCATTGTAACGTAAGCATAAAAAAAATGTATGTTAGGAATAGTAGTTGTTCATTATTATCATAATTGATAGTTATAATATGTTGTTAGAAAGATGACTATGTTGTTGATACTCATAAAAATTCATCTCCGATCGATGACTAACTGTGGATGCTTCTTTTTAATCACTTCGAGTTCAAGTTTATTTATCGATTAATTAATCAAAATTTGTCCATGTTTAAAATATGTTATCGTAGTCATCTGATTGGTTATGTTTGTCAAGATATTAAATACTAAATTATGTTTCATAAACTTGGCATCCACGTAATTGTAATTATAGAATTTTTAATTCATGATTTTTCATTTAAAATTAGAAATTTCCAAAACAAAAAGAAAAAAAGACAAGGACGATTCTGATTTTTTATTTTCATATAATTTTAGTATATTTAATTAGTTTAAAATATATGATATTTAGGAAATAAAATCTTTGAGAAGAGGGAGCTGTTAACATTTTCCAATAATTTTCAACACATAAAAAATAATATTGTGTTAAAAGTCATTACTAAATTAAGTTTTCATGCTTGTAAACTAGGCTGCAATCTGCATATTGATATCATACATCAATGTTACCAGATTAGGAGAGAAGTGCCAAAGGAGCAGGAGGGTTGTAGGTCACCAAGCTATCGAGCTGAAACCACGGTCGATTTTTTTAGTTTAAGAAGCTAAATGCGAACACGAATCGAATCGAGAGTTTCTAGTTCAACAGGCTACCCAAGCCAAATTCGACCCGTGTAAAGTTTTACGAAATCTAAAAGCTCCAGAAATTCACTTATTTATTTGGTGACTATGAACTGCCATTTTAAATATGACTGGCCAGGTTACATATCATTAGCTAGATATGTTATGAAATTTAAATTGACTTAAATGTAATGTTAATTTACTATATTAATGATGTCACTTATAGTGAGGTGGCCATAACTGATGGGTTCTTTCAAACGGGCCACGTTGTCATTATAAAAACATCATTTGTATGCCTAAATCTATCTCTTATTTTGGAAGACGATGGTGGCAACTACTGAGAGAACACAGGCAAAATCTGTGGAAATTTTGTTGAACTTGACAACAAATTGGAAATCTAAGCACATCAATCTTCAAAAGTTCTCAAAGAACTACTAGTGTAGTCGGATTTAAACCTACTTTCCCTTTCTTTTATTAAAAATTGGATTTTGAATAAGAATTTCAATTTTGAGTTTTGTAAACTCAAATGGGTGGATGAAAAGTCATATACATTCATTGAAACTGAATTATGACACATTTAGATTGGGTTCAATACTTATATGTGTTGATAACTTAGAAAAAGGTCGAGGCTTTAAGAAAAACCCGATTTGGCCTAGAATCGGTGCCGTGGCAGTGAGCACATAGTGTCGTTGTAGGAATATATTTGTTGAAGTCGTGGTAGCAAAGAACATTAAGTCATGGTTGTAAATGCTAAATTATGATTGACATTGATTTTTTGGTAATTAAGTATTTAAGGTAATTATATATTTATTCGAATTATGGAAGAAAGTTTCTTGGAGATCAAGTTACTTTTGGAAATCAGTTTTAGAAGGTTGATTTGAGAATGGAAGCGTGGAATTAAAGCAAAATATGAGATCACAATTATTATGGGATTCATTCCTAAATTATTGCGAAAAAATTGGCGGAACTTTCCTAAAAATATCAACCGGTTTCACACAACCAATTTTGTGAGATTCAGTTTCTTTATTTTATGCGCTTCTGGTTCGTTATGGCATTTGAATTAAAAAATACAAATAGGGTTGTGGCAAACTATATTTAAAACATTTTTCTCTCACAAAGCATTAGTGCGGATTGTTGATTCCTCCTGGAAGATTTCTTGTTCTGCAAGCCGTCGGTTCTTCTCTCCCTAACGCTTCTGGTGTGGGTTTGTCATTGTGCATTCGATCATTGATTGAATATTTACACACTCTGTTTATGGTTGGAATTCATTATTATCTGAGTGTGTTGATTGATTGCATCTGAAGACAATGACGAGTGTCACTGGCGGTGTCAAAGGTACTTTCCTTGAGATATTCATTGAAGCTCAGTTTTGGGAGGAGACTACCTAGAACTTGGGAGGAGTTCTGATCGTCGGTAAGAGAATCTTGTCATACACGGATTCTGGGAGGAGTCATCATCGACAAGGGGATCTTGTCATGTTTAGATTTCGGGAGAGATCGATCTCAAGAGGAGGGGAGCTCGCAAAAACAGATTTATTGAAAAAGTTAGTAAGAGGTGGCGACAAAGAAAAGAGGGAGTCTTACTCATATCTAATTCATGAAAATTGCATCTGTATATATGTTCACGATAGTTTATGCATATTTACAGAACGTTCGACTCATAGTTTGAACTTTGCGATATAGATGAAAAATTTTATGATGTACATGAAACGAATGAAAGATGCAGTTGAAAGATACTCTTATAACAATGTTACATGATGTTAATGCAAATAGCGATTCAGAAACTATAAAAATGAAAACTTTCATTTTATTTCTATCTGAGTTTAAAAGCAATTTTTATATCACTTATTATTTCGTTATGTTTATGGATGAATTTATTAAGTATTGTTTTCAAATGATCATTTGAAATCGTTGATTTTATTTTATTGAACACTTATGAATTTTAAGACTTCTGCAATACGTTTTCAATGAAGTTGTTTCAAAATTTTAAATGAACTCTCTTAAAGAAAAAAACAAAGTAGAAACAGTGTGTTACAAGAGTGGTTATCTTGGTACACTAATCAAACATTGATAATAAATTTCTTTCATGTCATAAATCTATATTTTGGATCAATTTATTATTACCCACGTAGAAAATTGAAAGTCGTCATATTTTTATTGTGAAGTGTGTATGCGACTCAACCAAATATCAACTTTACTTTAAGCCAATTAAATACTTTGCACAAGCCTCACACACTAACAATTTTAATATTCCAAACTAATCAATCTAAGCTATATAACATAATTTAGATAAGATGTCACTCAAATAAAATCAAGTTAAAATATCTTATTCCAAAAATAATTATGAGGTACCACAATACAATTTAAAAATTACATAAAATTTTCAAAACCCAAGCATAAGTGGCACACCGCCAACTCTTTGATGTCGGCTTGTCACTATGAAAACGCAATAGCTCTATGATTTTTTTTGAAAAAAAATTACGATGAAAAAACCTTGTCATAAATTTTACACTCAATAACGAAACTTTCACATTTAAACACATCCTTTCACGAAATTTAAATATCCAAAAATCCAACAGAAATTCTTAATTCGTACATGAATATTTATCGTGAACATATAGAGTCCAAAATGAAAAATAATTCAAGAAATTCAATATTAGCCACTAACCATAATTTCAATAAAAATAAAAAATTTATACGAGAAGCCCATAGACTGTAATCCTGTAACACCCGGCATTTTTGCCATGTATTATTCCTTAAATTATTCAACGAGATTAATGAGAATATTTATGCAATGTGTGTTTTTAATAGTAGCTAAAGTTTCCAATCGAATGTGTGTGATTCATAAAATCAATTGTGGAAAACTAAATAGGTTAAAAGCCAATGGAAGGGTAAATTGGAGAGAAATTAAGGTTGGTGGGAGATAGCCAATGGATAGTTAACACATGGCAACTTGTTGAAGAAGTTATGTTCTTCCTCCTACGTGAAATCTTTATTTCTTTTCTCTGCTTCCTCCCTTCCTTCTCTGTTTTCTCTCTTCCTGGCGACTGAAACAAAGTTCCACACCTTGTTTCTCCTGCATTCTTCCGTTTCTTTCAGCAAAGGTAAGCATCTACTCTCACTAATAAGTTTGGATAGGTAAAGAGTATGCGTTTGCTGAAGTTTTAGGTTAGGTTATTCTGGAGAAAACTCTCGGCTTTTGTATGGAAACACATTCGTTGTTTTCTACAAATCTGAAATGAGTTTGCTGCATATCCTGCCAAGTTATTAGTTAACATTTGCAGCTTGTTTATTTCCTCTTCGTGCATGTTACAGATCTGTCTATTCCGAGACTTTCCAGCTAACTGCATCGAGGATAACAGGTAAGTTCATACGCATAGATTCGGCCCTACATCATGGAGGTACTAGGTTTTCTGTTCTGTCGGGTTTTTTTGGGTAGAAGAGTTAGAGTTATGTTCTGAAATGTCTGGCTTTAATTTACTTTCTGTTGTCTTATTTCTGTTGTCTGCCTGTTTAAGTTCAAACACCGTTCATGCATATACGTTTTCTCTGAAAGACATGCAAATATTTTCTGTACAGTGTTTGAAACCAAATAAGATAAAATCTGACTGAAATGTACCGGTTAAGTGCGGGACAGGGACTGGCCTACTGTTTCTGTTCTGAATCTGTTCTGTAAATCTGTTGTGCCTGTCGTGCACTGCCTGCTGCCCTATAAGCCCCACTTATACCCCTCTGCCACTGAAACGTAATGAAATGTTCTGTCACTGTATTCTGAAAACCGCATGCATAGCATTCTGCATCACTGCATATTTATATATGTTCTTACTGAGTTTTAGACTCATAGGTGAACTCCCTGATGTAGGTACTGAACCCGAAAATGAGGACCTTGTGCCTCAATCTAATGAATAGGTGTCTGGTGGCTCGAGCTCATGGGGGTTTGGTTGCTGCAATCAGACACAATTTTTTGACCCGAGGTTTAAATTTTTAAAGTATAGTCTGTATCTGTAAAGTCTTCTGGAAATTCTGGTTTTTGTTGTAAAACTCTGTAAAAACTTCTCTTTTGGTAGATTCTGCAATTGCATGCTAGGTTCTGTACTGATTCTGAGGTTGTTCTTTTAGAACAATGTACAAGTTTTGATGTCTCAGTTTTAGAAACCACTGTATTTGACAGTCAAGTTTATATTCTAAAGTATTCTGGAAATTGTTTGGAATATTTCTGTTAGTTCATGCATGGATGATTTCTGGTTTTGGAACTATCCGTGCGGGTTGTTTCTTTGAATCTGTCATTTGTAAAGTATGTTCTACAACCATGTTTAGAATCGGGTATTGAAGGTCTACAACTTTCATGCCTTCTGTTTGTGCTGTATTTGACAGTTGAATTATGTTCTGAAGTATTCTGAAATTGTTTGGAATATTTTCTGTTAGTCTATGCATGGATGGACTCTGGTTTTTGAGCTATCTATGCAGAGTGAAGATTTTTAAGTTTCTGTTATGCCTTCTGTTGTGCTCGAGAACCATGTTTTGATGTGGTTTGAGAATCTGAGACATTTATGTCCTCTGTTTTTATGCTCTCTGTCTGTGTGTAATTCTGTTAAAAGTTGTCAGTTTTGCCTTTAAAACTATATCTTCTGGTAGAAATTCTGCCTACGTCTACCGCTGAGTTTCTGTCTATGTCTACCGCTCCTCTACCGATTTCATTCATCGGCAGGTAGCGTTTTTATTGGAGTTTTACCATCTACCGCCTATCTACCGATTTTATCTATCGGTAGATAGTGCTTTTACTTATGTTTCACTTTCACACATCAAGGAGGTACTAGGAATTTCTGCTGTCGGGTGTTTTCGGGTAGAATGATTAGAGTTATGTTCTGTGTTTCCCTGTTATGTTTCTGTTGTTTTAATTGTTGTTCTCTGCTGTTTAAGTTGAAGAACTGTACTCGATCATGCATACACGTTTTTCCCGAAAGTTCATGCAAAACCGTTTTCTGTACACTGTTTGAAACTAAACAAGATAAAATCTGACTGAAATGTACTGGATAAGTGCGGGACGGGGACTGGCCTCCAGATCTGTTTCTGTACTGTATTGTATTACGGTTTGTGCCTGATAATGCACCCACTGTTCGTCAGTTCCCCTATAAGCCCCACTTATACCCCTCTGCCACTGAAACGAAATGTAATGTTCTGTCACTGTATTCTGAAAACCGCATGCATAGCATTTTGCATCACTGCATATTTGTTATGTTCTTACTGAGTTTTAGACTCATAGGTGAACTCTCTGATGTAGGTACTGAACCCGAAAATGAGGACTTTGTGCCTCAATCTGATGAATAGGTGGCTGGTGGCTCGAGCTCATGGGGGGTTTGGTTGCTGCAGCCAGGCATATTTCTGTCCCGAAGTTTAAGTTTTTAAAGTTATGTACAAGTCTGTGAAACCTCACTGTGATTCTGCTGTTTTGTTTTTAAACTTCAGCTGTCGTTCTGTGTTTGTTTTAAAAACTTCTGTTTTTGGGAAATTCTGTAATCACATGTTAAATTCTGTACTGTCTCTGAAATTTTGAAACAATGTATAGATTCTGTGTCAATGTTTAAAACCGCTGTATTTGACAGTTCAGTTTATATTCTAAAGTATTCTGGAATTGTTTGGGATATTTTCTGTTAATCTGTGCATGAATGATTTCTGGTTTTGGAACTATCCATGCAGTTTGTCTATTTAAATCTGTCAATTGTAAAGTATGTTTAACAATCTTGTTTAGAATCGGGTATTGAAAGTCTACAATTTTCATGCCTTTTGTTGTGCTCGAGAACCATGTTTTGAAGTAGTTTGAGAATCTGAGACGTTTATGTCTTCTGTTTTTATGCTCACCTTGTTGTAGTTTACATCCACCGATCACTGTTCACTTTTGTCCTATTATATCCACCGATTGCACTGTTCACATCTACCGATTTCTTTGTTCACCTTGTTGTAGTTTACATCCACCGATCACTGTTCACTTTTGTCCTATTATATCCACCGATTGCACTGTTCACATCTACCGATTTCTTTGTTCACCTTGTTGTAGTTTACATCCACCGATCACTGTTCACTTTTGTCCTATTATATCCACCGATTGCACTGTTCACATCTACCGATTTCTTTGTTCACCTTGTTGTAGTTTACATCCACCGATCACTGTTCACTTTTGTCCTATTACATCCACCGATTGCACTGTTCACATCTACCGATTTCTTTGTTCACCTTGTTGTAGTTTACATCCACCGATCACTGTTCACTTTTGTCCTATTATATCCACCGATTGCACTGTTCACATCTACCGATTTCTTTGTTCACCTTGTTGTAGTTTACATCCACCGATCACTGTTCACTTTTGTCCTATTATATCCACCGATTGCACTGTTCACATCTACCGATTTCTTTGTTCACCTTGTTGTAGTTTACATCCACCGATCACTGTTCACTTTTGTCCTATTATATCCACCGATTGCACTGTTCACATCTACCGATTTCTTTGTTCACCTTGTTGTAGTTTACATCCACCGATCACTGTTCACTTTTGTCCTATTATATCCACCGATTGCACTGTTCACATCTACCGATTTCTTTGTTCACCTTGTTGTAGTTTACATCCACCGATCACTGTTCACTTTTGTCCTATTATATCCACCGATTGCACTGTTCACATCTACCGATTTCTTTGTTCACCTTGTTGTAGTTTACATCCATCGATCACTGTTCACTTTTGTCCTATTATATCCACCGATTGCACTGTTCACATCTACCGATTTCTTTGTTCACCTTGTTGTAGTTTACATCCACCGATCACTGTTCACTTTTGTCCTATTATATCCACCGATTGCACTGTTATCGATTGCACTGTTCACGATCTACGATTTCTTTGTTCACCTTGTTGTAGTTTACATCCACCGATTGCACTGTTCACATCTACCGATTTCTTTGTTCACCTTGTTGTAGTTTACATCCATCGATCACTGTTCACTTTGTCCTATTATAGCCACCGATTGCACGGTTCACATCTACCGATTTCTTTGTCACCTTGTTGTAGTTTACATCCACCGATCACTGTTCACTTTTGTCCTATTATATTCACCGATTGCACTGTTCACATCTACCGATTTCTTTGTTTACCTTGTTGTAGTTTACATCCACCGATCACTGTTCACTTTTGTCCTATTATATCCACCGATTGCACTATTCACATCTACCGATTTCTTTGTTCACCTTGTTGTAGTTTACATCCACCGATCACTGCTCACTTTTGTCCTATTATATCCACCGATTTCACTGTTTCATTTCCGAAAATGTTTTCCTTCTCTGTAAAATTTTTAAGGGTATGTTTTTAAAGTCCAGTCTGTTTCGTTTGTTTTAAAAAAAAATATATGTCTTCCCGCCTTCACTCCCAGAGAAAGTTTATACTCCCTGTTAAGGTTTTAAAGGTACAAACGTATAAAAAAATAGTTACCGTTTTCTGATAACTGTCCCGGAGTGACGGCTTGGTTCTCAGACTCCGATTGGGGTTCTGGAATTCGAGCTGTCACAGTACCTACATCAGGGAGTTCACCTATGAGTCTAAAACTCAGTATGAACATATATAAATATGCAGTGATGCAGGATGCTATGCATGCGGTTTTCAGAATACAGTGACAGAACATTTCATTAAGTTTTAGTGGCATAGGGGTATAAGTGGGGCTTATAGGGGAGCAGGCAGTGCACGACAGGCACAACAGATTTACAGAACAGATTCAGAACAGAAACAGTAGGCCAGTCCTCGTCCCGCACTTAACCGGTACATTTCAGTCAGATTTTATCTTATTTAGTTTCAAACAGTGTACAGAAAACATTTGCATGCCTTTCAGAGAAAACGTGTATGCATGGACAGTGCTTGAACTTAAATAGGCAGACAGCAGAAATAAGACAACAGAAAGTAAATCAAAGCCAGACATTTCAGAACATAACTCTAACTCTTCTACCCAAAACAACAGAAAACCTAGTACTTCCATGATGTAGGGCCTTAAGGGCCGAATCTATGCGTATGAACTTACCTGTTTGCTGCGGTGTCAGAAGTCTTGAACGTCTCAGTTTCAGTGGTTTGTGAACCTAAAACATGCTTATACAGTTGTTAACCCTAAACTTCTCAAAACCAATAAACAGTATAGTTAAACTTGTTAACTGTCGACGGGAATTACCTTCACGGAAGAAAACAGAAGAATGCAGGAGAAATAAAATGTGGAACTTTGTTTCAATCGCCAGGAAGAGAGAAAACAGAGAAAGAAGAGAAGAAGCAGAGAAGTGAACTAAGGGTTTCACGTAGGAGGAAGAACTTAGCTTCTTCATCAAGTCGCCAGATGTCACTCAACCATTGGCAATCTCCCATCAACCTTAATTTCTCTCCAATTTACCTTTCCATGCATTTTAAACTTAGTGTTTAGTTAGTTACACATTAGTTTGGTTCTCCCCTCACTAAATGCTCCAAAAGTTTACAATGAAATTGTTATTGTATTTATGGCAATTTAAATCCATATAATAATTCAACAGATTATTACACGGCCAAAGTGCCGGGTGTTACAATTATAATTTTAGATATTTATTTTTTTAAAAAAATTACAATAACTCATACAAGTGTTATAAAATCACGAAAATTTTACGATTATCGTTTCATGATGTGGTGAACTTGTAATTAAAATTTCAAGTAAATTAAATATCGTTTAATATTTTTTTAAATTAATTTATAAAGGTTTTTCTACGCGTTCAAATTTCTGAAGGAGAAAGATTTTCTATTCTCAGAACGCGATAAACCGTTCTCCCTTCAGAAATTTGAACGCGGTGGCATATCAATTTGCCGGGAGGCCATTTTTTGCATGTTTTTCATACTTCAAGCCATTTTTTAGACACAAAAATTGTTCAAACCACTTTTTACTTTTGTTTGGGATCAACTTTCAGCAATTGTTACAAAGCAAAACATGATTTCGTGCCAAGTTTTAGGCCTATGTTATATGATTTTTTCTTAACCATAGAGTGTTGCGCATCTAATAAAATATATAGAAGAAATTGAAATAACATAAAAGTCTTAAGTGAAACTGGAATTACTTATAGATTCCAAGAACACTATTCTACAAACACAGAAAAAGATGATTCTCGGTAATCACAATAATATAATACCTTTGATCATATTTAAGGTTTTGTACTCAGGGACATGACACAATCAGCTGCGTCATTACTTTATTTTACGAAATATAAACACATTCTCGAACGGTCAAATGTGCGTATCAAATAAATGACTTACTCTCATATCAATCAAAATTTGTTCACACGACCAAGTTAACAACAATTATAAGAAATAAATGTGTACGGTCAATTAAAATATGCTAGTGAAAACATACATATATAATATAAAAACCAACATGTAAAAAAGATTTGACATGTTATAAAATATGAGAATACGTCTAAAATAAGTTTTATATAAACTATGTATGATGTGCTGAACATAAAACAAATTTCTATCTCAATCGGGTATATCACTATCAAAACCCTATCGAGTTTGAATTGATACATATTACAAAATTATTAATAATAGGTAAGGGTAGAATCGGTTCTGTTTGGTTTAGTTTTTGGCAAAATTGGAACCGAACCGAGTCGGTTTGTTTTTGGGTAAAGGAAAACTGAAACCGAACAGAGGAACCAAAAACCGAGTTGGTTTTCAATCGGTTTTCAGTTCTCCTCGGTTCGGTTTTCAATTCTGGTTTTTTCGATTTCAACTCAATTTTTTGTTGGCTTTCTTCGGTTTTGGCCGGTTTTGACATAAAAATTTATAAAATTATATAAATATTACAGCTTGGTTTGGTTATGATTGGTTGTTGAAAGAAAGAACCTAGCAACGAACCGAAAATCTAAGTTCAGTTTTAAAATTGATTTTTTCATAATTAAAACTAAACCGAACCAAGATTTTTAATTTGATTCGGTTTTCAGTTTTCACCGAACCGATTTCCATCTCTGATAATATGCCTTACGATTGTTCAGATTATAAGTCGAAACCCAAATATAGGATAAAAATTAATTCAGTGGTCAAATGGTTCAAGCCCAAAATGAACTTGCCGCTTGTGTCGATTTCATTGTGGCTTGACTCCATGATAAGTGTGTACTTTACACACTTTATTGTACTCGTTTATACTTGATTTGATGAGTTTTACTCAAGTATGTGAAAGATTCTAACAAGTTTGGTGTAAATGCATAGAGAAATTGAAGAATTACAGGTTTGGTCAATCCGGTACAATAAAGAAGAAGAACAGAAAGAAAAAGCATGTGCAGAAGACTTGTCGATCGGCTGTGGGAGTTAAATTATTAATCTGAATTTAAGAGTTTAATTGGATTAATCTGGGCCGTTGATCAAAGCTGACACCTGGATTAGGTTAAGAGGTGACCAAAGAAGAGAGAGAGAATCATTCAGGCCAGAGAGAAAGGAGATTTCGGATCAACAACCTTAGTTTTTCTTTCTCTTCCTCTTATGAACTATGAACATCTTTATTATTCTCGTTGTTTCTCTTTATTCTAGCATGAACTAATTTTCTTTTCTAGGGCTACGATGTAGCCGAATTATGAATATTTAGTTTTTCTTTTAATTCAAATTGTTAATTTTCTGTTTCAATATTGTGTTGAGTAAATTATCCATTTCTTAAAGCTTGCGATTGCCTGATCAACAATAGCATGTTTGTAGAATTGTTTTGAGACCGAGAGGTAATAAATATTCGTGCACTGAATAATTTACCATGAAAAAGATGTTAGACTAGAGATAGCTAATGCGTTCATGTGGTATCTTAATTTCTCGTTCTTAATGTATTTAATTAATTCTCAGGATTAGAGACTGAGAGGTAATAATTCGTTAGTTGAATAAGTTTATCATTACTCGAGAGAGATTGATAAATAGTTTTGTGAAATTTCCATCAACACATAGAAATAGAAAATAAAGAATTGAATTAGGAATACTAAATATGATTAATTTAGGTGAAATCGAAAACCCTAGAGCTTTCTCATTATATTCTCAAACTCGTTTAATTTTCTCTTATTTAATTAATTGCTCTTGTTTTATTTTGAAAATCACTAAAAATATCGTTATTCAAATTAGACTGAAATTAACTTTGTTTGATTATCAATTGAAAAGTCATCGTCGGTTCGACACTCTACTTATCAATTTATTACTTGTTGCGACTCGTACACTTGCGAATTATTTTTCACAATAAGTTTTTGGCGCCATTGCCGGGGACTTTACTATTGATATCAAATTAATTATTTTCAGTTTTATTTTGAATTCTATTTATTTTAATTTTTTTTTGCTTTTTTGTGACTTCCAGGTGTATGCGTAAAGAAGGAGACGCTAATCTTCTCCCGCTTAATCTTGAGATCGAGCGTACGTGTCGACAAAATCATAGAAAGAGAAGATAAATTATTCAACAAGTGCGTGCCATCTTAGAAAATAATGAGGAAGACAATGCTGAGAACCGGACCTTGCTGGACTACATTATAACTACTGTATCAGGGATTCATTCAGTTATTCGGAAGCCGGCTATTGTAGCAAATTTTGAAATCAAGCCAGACACCTTGCATATGATTCAACAGTCTCTGTTCAGTGGACTACCTTCTGAGGACCCCAAAGAACATATTGCAAATTTTTTGGAAGTATGCGACATTTTCAGTTACCACAATGTGGGGAATGATGTTGTTAGGCTGCGTTTATTTTCGTTCTCATTACGGGATCGAGCAAAGAATTGGCTTAACTCTCTGCCAGCCAACTCTATTACTACGTGGGAAGAATTATGCCAGAAGTTCCTTTCTAAATTCTTTCCTTTCGAGAAAACTGCTAAGCTCCGAAATGATATAATCAATTTCAGTCAATTCAATGGGAAAACTCTATATGAAGCATGGGCAAGATTCAAGGATATGCTGAGAAAATGCCCTAACCATGGCTACCAAAATGGATGCATATTCAAACTTTCTATGTGGGACTATCATCATCTACTAAAACTCTGGTGAATGCAGCTGCAGGTGGTTCCTTAATGAGAAAAACAGAAGAAGCTGCATATGATCTATTGGAGGAATTGGCACTTAATAATGACCAATGCTCTGTGTAACGCATAATTATGAAGCGTACAACTAGTACCCCAGAGCTTGAGGCTATTGTAGCAACCGGTAATTGCCAGCCTTGATTTTATTAGTAACATTTTTGTGACTCTTATTTTTATGGAATTAAGTAAATTTGATTGGTTGCTTAAATAGGTTAAAGTTGGTTAACCAAGGGGATTTGAGTAATTGTGAAGCAAGTGTTATAAATGGAGAGTTTAATGAAGGTTTAACCGCCATTGTTTCTCATTTCCTCATTCAGCATTCAGCTCAGCTCAGCAGAGCAGATTCTTCTCCAGCATTTACCCCCTTCGATTCTTCTTCGACTTATGTGACTTTTACTTCGATCTCTCGCTGTTTTAGTGATTATAGGTATTAGAGAGGGTTATAGATGCGTATTTTGAGAATGCTGGGAGTAGGAGTTGAGTTCGGCTTTTGGTGATGAATCGGGAATGCTCGAGGAACTGAGCTTCCAACTAGTTTCCTTAGATTTCTGGATAGTTTAGAATGAAGTTAAGTAATGTTATGCTTATGTTTTAGGTGAGCCAACTCTTGAAGTAGCTTACAACCAGGAATCTCTCAGGAAACCAGGTAAGTGGAGTATGTGTGTGCCTTCGGGTCTACATCACAAAATAGTAGGTTTATGCATGCTTGAACGTTTCCAGTATGTCATGCATCATGTTTTATTGAATGAGTACAAAAATGAATTTACATGTAATGGCATGGTAAGACATGAGTAGTTTGAATGAGACAAACTATTAAGGGAACTATTCCGCCCCTTAATCGAGAAGAGGATGTTATGACTCTGGAAAAATTGATCCACTTCCCATCGAACATAGGGATCAGATCAGCTGTTAAGGGAACTAATCCGCCCCTTAATCGAGAAGAGGATGTTATGACTTTGGAAAAATTGATCCACTTCCCATCGAACAGAGGGATCAGATCAGCTATTAAGGGAACTAATCCGCCCCTTAATCGAGAAGAGGATGTTATGACTTTGGAAAAATCAATCCACTTCCCTCGAACAGAAGGATCTATCGGTAGATGTTGTCTATCGGTAGATGTTGTCTATCGGTAGATGTTGTCTATCGGTAGATGTTGTCTATCGGTAGATGTTGTCTATCGGTAGATGTTGTCTATCGGTAGATGTTGTCTATCGGTAGATGTTGTCTATCGGTAGATGTTGTCTATCGGTAGATGTTGTCTATCGGTAGATGTTGTCTATCGGTAGATGTTGTCTATCGGTAGATGTTGTCTATCGGTAGATGTTGTCTATCGGTAGATGTTGTCTATCGGTAGATGTTGTCTATCGGTAGATGTTGTCTATCGGTAGATGTTGTCTATCGGTAGATGTTGTCTATCGGTAGATGTTGTCTATCGGTAGATGTTGTCTATCGGTAGATGTTGTCTATCGGTAGATGTTGTCTATCGGTAGATGTTGTCTATCGGTAGATGTTGTCTATCGGTAGATGTTGTCTATCGGTAGATGTTGTCTATCGGTAGATGTTGTCTATCGGTAGATGTTGTCTATCGGTAGATGTTGTCTATCGGTAGATGTTGTCTATCGGTAGATGTTGTCTATCGGTAGATGTTGTCTATCGGTAGATGTTGTCTATCGGTAGATGTTGTCTATCGGTAGATGTTGTCTATCGGTAGATGTTGTCTATCGGTAGATGTTGTCTATCGGTAGATGTTGTCTATCGGTAGATGTTGTCTATCGGTAGATGTTGTCTATCGGTAGATGTTGTCTATCGGTAGATGTTGTCTATCGGTAGATGTTGTCTATCGGTAGATGTTGTCTATCGGTAGATGTTGTCTATCGGTAGATGTTGTCTATCGGTAGATGTTGTCTATCGGTAGATGTTGTCTATCGGTAGATGTTGTCTATCGGTAGATGTTGTCTATCGGTAGATGTTGTCTATCGGTAGATGTTGTCTATCGGTAGATGTTGTCTATCGGTAGATGTTGTCTATCGGTAGATGTTGTCTATCGGTAGATGTTGTCTATCGGTAGATGTTGTCTATCGGTAGATGTTGTCTATCGGTAGATGTTGTCTATCGGTAGATGTTGTCTATCGGTAGATGTTGTCTATCGGTAGATGTTGTCTATCGGTAGATGTTGTCTATCGGTAGATGTTGTCTATCGGTAGATGTTGTCTATCGGTAGATGTTGTCTATCGGTAGATGTTGTCTATCGGTAGATGTTGTCTATCGGTAGATGTTGTCTATCGGTAGATGTTGTCTATCGGTAGATGTTGTCTATCGGTAGATGTTGTCTATCGGTAGATGTTGTCTATCGGTAGATGTTGTCTATCGGTAGATGTTGTCTATCGGTAGATGTTGTCTATCGGTAGATGTTGTCTATCGGTAGATGTTGTCTATCGGTAGATGTTGTCTATCGGTAGATGTTGTCTATCGGTAGATGTTGTCTATCGGTAGATGTTGTCTATCGGTAGATGTTGTCTATCGGTAGATGTTGTCTATCGGTAGATGTTGTCTATCGGTAGATGTTGTCTATCGGTAGATGTTGTCTATCGGTAGATGTTGTCTATCGGTAGATGTTGTCTATCGGTAGATGTTGTCTATCGGTAGATGTTGTCTATCGGTAGATGTTGTCTATCGGTAGATGTTGTCTATCGGTAGATGTTGTCTATCGGTAGATGTTGTCTATCGGTAGATGTTGTCTATCGGTAGATGTTGTCTATCGGTAGATGTTGTCTATCGGTAGATGTTGTCTATCGGTAGATGTTGTCTATCGGTAGATGTTGTCTATCGGTAGATGTTGTCTATCGGTAGATGTTGTCTATCGGTAGATGTTGTCTATCGGTAGATGTTGTCTATCGGTAGATGTTGTCTATCGGTAGATGTTGTCTATCGGTAGATGTTGTCTATCGGTAGATGTTGTCTATCGGTAGATGTTGTCTATCGGTAGATGTTGTCTATCGGTAGATGTTGTCTATCGGTAGATGTTGTCTATCGGTAGATGTTGTCTATCGGTAGATGTTGTCTATCGGTAGATGTTGTCTATCGGTAGATGTTGTCTATCGGTAGATGTTGTCTATCGGTAGATGTTGTCTATCGGTAGATGTTGTCTATCGGTAGATGTTGTCTATCGGTAGATGTTGTCTATCGGTAGATGTTGTCTATCGGTAGATGTTGTCTATCGGTAGATGTTGTCTATCGGTAGATGTTGTCTATCGGTAGATGTTGTCTATCGGTAGATGTTGTCTATCGGTAGATGTTGTCTATCGGTAGATGTTGTCTATCGGTAGATGTTGTCTATCGGTAGATGTTGTCTATCGGTAGATGTTGTCTATCGGTAGATGTTGTCTATCGGTAGATGTTGTCTATCGGTAGATGTTGTCTATCGGTAGATGTTGTCTATCGGTAGATGTTGTCTATCGGTAGATGTTGTCTATCGGTAGATGTTGTCTATCGGTAGATGTTGTCTATCGGTAGATGTTGTCTATCGGTAGATGTTGTCTATCGGTAGATGTTGTCTATCGGTAGATGTTGTCTATCGGTAGATGTTGTCTATCGGTAGATGTTGTCTATCGGTGGAGGTTGAGTGTTATTGTTGAGCGGTAGATGAGAGTAGTCGACGTGTCATTCGGCAGATGTCGTTCGGGTAGGTGCGAGCGGTAGATGTGAGCGGTGGATGTCGGTAGCGGAAGAAGCATTCTGTTACTGCTTTTACCGTTGACACTGTTTAGCGGAAGAAGCATTCTGTTTCTGCTTCTATAGCTGGGTTTATTTAGCGGAGGATGTGTTTGAAATTTTAAGACATTTAAATATTCAAAACCTTTATGTCCTCGTTTCTTTTGGCCGATTATTTCTATCATTTAACTGTTAATTAAGTATTGTTTTAGTGATTTGTTTTAACCCTGTTTTACACAAATATTTTCCACTGCAAGTTTTCGATGTTTTTAAATAAATTCCAAATTTTAGCTGTTGAGTGAAAATTTTAAGTTTTCCCTATAATTTTCTTAATACACTCAGAGTATGTGATTAACAAACCGGATTATTAATTCGGGGAGTTACAGCTATGAAAGCTTTAACACTACAAGTTGCCTCATTGGCTAAACAGTTACAAGAGTCCCATATAGCAGCTAGTGTGGGGAAAGCGCTGATGGTTAATTGTCAATGGTGTCAAGGACCACCTCAGAGTGAAGAATGCTAAGTGGAAAATCCTATGCCGAATAAATCTGCAGAATAAGTTAACTACATAGGGAATTTTAATCGGCAAGTAAATCCCAACTCAAACACTTATAATCCAGGGTGGTGACAACATCCTAATTTCTCATGGAGAAATTCCCAAAATGCTATACAAATGCCTCAAGTATCTCAACGCGATCCATCTCAACAAGTTGAGAAGAAAAATAATCTAGAGGCAGCTATGATGCAATTTATGGCCGAAACCCGTACGACGATGCAAAATCAATCGACCCAAATTCAAAGTCTTGAGAATCAACTTGGCCAATTTGCTAGTATCATTAATGGAAGACCTCAAGGTACACTACCTAGCAATACAGAAATAAATCCGAAAAAGCATTGTAATGCAATTACTACTCGAAATGGAACAGTAATTGAACCGGTGCAAAAAGAGCCAAGTGTGCCTAAATTGGATAACGGAGGTTCAAGTGAAAATGAAGCTCAAAGGTCTATACCATCTCATCCTTCGCTAATACTCAAGTGCCGTTTCTACAAAGATTGAAGAATGTGAAGCTTGATAATCAGTTTTCTAAGTTCCTTGATGTCTTCAAAAAGCTCCACATCAACATTCCATTCGCAGAGGCCCTCGAACAAATGCCTAAATATACAAAGTTTCTGAAAGATATTTTGTCTCATAAGCGTAAGATCGAAGAAGGTAGTATGATCGCTTTGACGGAGGAATGCAACGCTATTATTCAATGGAAGCTTCCACAAAAACTGAAAGATCTAGGAAGTTTCACTATCTCATGTGAAATTAGGAAGTCAATTTTTGAGCGGGCATTATGTGATTTGGGTGCTATTATAAATTTAATGTCACTATATACTTTTCAAAAACTTGGTCTTGGTGAAGCAAAGCCCACAAGTGTATTTCTACAGATGGCTGATCGCTCTATAAAACATCTGTATGAGGTGATTGAAGATGTCCTTGTCAAAGTTGACAAGTTTATTTTCCCCGCTGATTTCTTGATTCTAGATATGGACGAAGATAGTGGCATCTCGATAATATTAGGTCGACCATTCTTAGCAATAGGAGGAGCTGTAATTGATCTTAGAAAGAGGGAACTCAAATTACAAGTACAAGATGAAGAAGTGACATTCAAGGTGTATAATTCAATGGAGTTCCCAATAGCTAGTGAGGACATATTTTGGGTGGAACTCCCTAACACTGTACCAAGGGAAGCTTCACGTCAACCAAGCGACTCTCTTGAGCTGAATGGGATGCAGTACGTTGAAAATTTGGGGGAGTTGCCATTACGGGTCATACCACCTATTAAGAAACCACCCGACTACGAAAAGCGTCTGGCAAATGATAAGTTGGTAAATGGGCAACGATTGACACCATATTGGGATGATACATGTGAAAGTGCAAAATCCATCATATATCTCGACCCAACATGACGAAGTATGATGTCGGGCTGTCGATAATAAATACAAGCACTTAGTGGGAGGAAACCCACCCTAGTATCCTTTTTAGTTTTTTATTAACATAGTAAAACTAAATTAATGATTTGTTTATTTTTATTTTTATTTTATTATTATTATTTTTTAGAATCGAATTTAAAAAAAAATAATAAAAAAATAAAAAGAAAAGAAAGATTATTGATCGATTGCTCCTTCGACCGAAACTCCACAACGATGACGATCAGCCCGAGACGTTATGAGGTACGCTACTGTTATCTTACTCTTATTTTCTACATTGAGGACAATGTTTGTTTTAAGTTTGAGGGTGATTTTAGCGTATCTTAGTACTGTACTATATTTTGGTATTGCAATCTGAAATCTGGTTTAGGTGTCTATGTTACGCCCCGAATTAATAATCCGGTTTGTTAATCACATACTCTGACTGTATTAAGAAAATTCTAGGGAAAACTTAAAATTTCCACTCAAGAGCTAAAATTTGGAATTTATTTAAAAACATCGAAAACTTGCAGCAGAAAAATATTTGTGTAAAACAGGGTTAAAACAATACTTATATAACAGTTAAACGATAGAAATAATCGGCCAAAAGAAACGAGGACATAAAGGTTTTGAATATTTAAATGTCTTAAAATTTCAAACACATCCTCCGCCAAATAATCCCAGCAGTAGAAGCAGAAACATAATGCTTCTTTCTCTAAACAGTGTCAGCGGTAGAAGCAGAAACAGAAAGCTTCTTCTGCTAAGCAGTGCCAACGGTAGAAGCAGAAACATAATGCTTCTTCCGCTACCGACATCCACCGCTCATATCTACCGCTCGCACCTACCTGAACGATATCTGCCGAACGACACGTCGACTACTCTCATCTACCACTCAATAGTAACACTCAACATCCACTGATAGACAACATCTACCGATAGACAACTTCTAGCGATCGATAACATCTACCGGTAAACAGTAACACTCAACATCCACCAATAGACAACATCTACCGATAGATAACTCCTACCGATTGATAACATTTACTGGTAAATGGTAACACTCAATATCTACCGATAGACAACATCTACCGATAGACAACAGAACAGGGTATCAACCATTTACACTCTAAACAAAGAACAACTCCGAGTGCTAAAAGAACTTGTAAATTTTACTGAAATCATTCAAAACAACCTGACCCAGTGAAATGCTTGAAAACCAGTAAGAATCCCAGTTAGAACTAACAATGTATCATTATCCGAGAAATCTCAAAATGTATCAGAAATACTAAAAACTATCACAATCATTAAAATTCTCAGCACACTTTGACAAACATCAATCCATTTAGACTTCACATACAGACATTAGTCAAACCGCCTCATCAGAGCACCAAACCGCGGCATAGATGTGCTCCATCAACTTCACCTATCCCTCTGCAAACTCAGAGAAATCACCTGTTGTAACCTCAGCACCTACATCACAAAACTCAAGTAGAGTAAATATGAATGAAATACTAAATTCATAAATCCTAATCATGCAGTTTCTACTTTTACATCTCAGTTGCATTTGTGTTCGTTCTCTGATCTGATCCATCTGTTCGATGAGGAGTACCACTTGAGCTAGTAGCACTACGACACCGGATCCCATCAGAACTCCAAAGTTAAGAGTGCTTCGGCGAGAGTAGTACCAGGTTGGGTGACCGACTGGGAAGTCCTCGTGTTTACTAGCTCAAGTGGTACTCCTCACTTGTAGTCCAGGGACTTGTCCCTGAGGTACTGGGTTCGAGTGGGGGGAAGGCAAAAACCCTCTGCAGGGAGAGGGAAGATCGTAAGTACACGTGGTAGGGACTGAGTCCGCCACGTGGTAGCAGCCCATCGGTGGGAACTGCACGGTTCGGGCCTGCGGGAACGGGGTCTGGGTCGTTACACTCTACTTACCTGGCTTCCTGGAAAAGCTTGGTTTCAAACTAATTCGGGTTTTGCTCAACCTAAAACTGTAGACAGAGTATTAGTTAGATCTTTGCTAAACTTCATTCTAAACTATCCAGAAATCTAAGGAAACTAGTTGGAAGCTCAGTTCCTCGAGCATTCCAGATTCATCACCAAAACCCGAACTCAGCTCTCACTCATAGCATTCCTAAAACACTCATTCTACCGTAAACCAATAATCAAATGCATATCCTATATTCATCCTAAATCATCAGCAAGAATAAATCAAGGAAGAACACACCTAAGTCGAAGAAGATTCGGAGAGAAAAATCATCTGAAGAGTCGGCTGAGCTGAAAAAGGAAAGTAATGAAACTGTGGCGGCTATCCCTCACTAAACCCCTTCATTTATAACACATGTTACACAAATTACACTTATGCCCTTGACTAACAAACTTTAACCTATTTACGCAACCAATCAAAATCACTTAATTCAATAAAATAAAAGCCACGTACCGGTTGCTACAATCTACCCTCCTTAAAAGAATTTTGTCCTCAAAATTCAGTGCTTAAATAACTTAGGATATCGGCTCATCATGTCTTGCTGGCTTTCCCAAGTTGTCTCCTCTACATTCTGATTACGCCATAACACCTTCACTTGCTGAACTTCCTTATTACGTAGCACTTTTGTTGCATAGTCCAAAATTTCCACTGGTTTCTCTTCATAGGTAAGGGTAGGATGAACTTCAATATTCTGTTGTTCCACAACTTGAGTTGGATTCCGCATACATTTCTTCAGCATAGAAACATGGAACACATCGTGAATTCCCTCCATAAAGACTGGTAACTGCAATTGATAAGCTGTCTTCCCAATCTTCTTCAAGATTGATAAAGGTCCGACGTATCTGGGATTCAACTTACCTCTCTTCCCAAACCTTACAACTCCTTTAAACGGTGAAACTTTAAGAAACACTTCATCACCAACTTCAAACTCTAAATCTCTACGTCTTCTATCGGCATAGCTTTTCTGTCGGCTTTGAGCTGTCAAGATCCGCTGTCGGGTAAGAGAAATCTTCTCCACTGTCTGTTGCACAATGTCAGGACCAATCAATCGTGTTTCTCCAACTTCATCCCAGTACAATGGAGATCTGCACCTTCGTCCATATAATGCCTCGTATGGTGCTATGCCTATTGTTGCCTGAAAACTGCTGTTATAAGAGAATTCCACTAATGATAAATACTTATTCCAAGAACCCTGTAATTCTAATACACATGCACGAAGCATATCCTCCAATGTTTGAATAGTCCTCTCGGATTGTCCATCTATTTGAGGGTGAAAAGTTGTACTAAAGTTAAGCTGTGTACCCATAGCCTTATGTAAACTCTTCCAAAACTTAGATGTAAATCTAGAATCTCGATTTGAAACTATAGTGATTGGAACTCCATGTAATCTAACAATCTCATGCACATACAATTCATCAAATTGGTCCATCGAGTATGTCATCTTAATGGGCAGATTTGGTTAGACGATCAACTATCATCCAAATTGCATCATGTCCCCTTGCTGTTCTAGGAAATTCCACAACAAAGTCCATCGTTATTTGTTCCCATTTCCATTCAGGAACTAGTAAGGGTTGCAATGTTTCTGCAGGTCTCTGATGTTCAGCTTTAATCTGTTGGCAAATCAAACACGATCCAATGTACTCCACCACACTTCTTTTAATATTTGGCCACCAATAATGTTGTTTAAGGTCTCTATACATTTTTGTACTTTCAGGATGAACAGATAACCTAGAAGAATGAGCTTCCGAAAGGATCTCATTTCGAAGTTCTTCATTTGTTGGAACAAACCATCTATTCCGAAACTTGAGAATTCCTTCAGTAGAAAAGTTGAAATCTGATTTATCAGAATAATCCATGCTTAACTTGTACTTATTGCATTCAGCATCATTTACCTGAACTTCCTTTATTGTCTTCAAAATAGTAGGTCTCAAGGATATGGCAGAAAGTATGGCTGACACACTGTACACAGCTTCCAGGTCAAATCTTTAGAATTCTATTTCTAAGGCTATCGGTCTGTCAAGAATCAATGTCGAGGCTGATGTTGTTACTCTACTCAATGCGTCAACCACTACATTCGCCTTGCCGGGGTGGTATTTGATCTCAAAATCGTAATCCTTGACAAACTCCAACCACCGACGTTGCCTCATGTTTAGCTCTTTCTGTGTGAAAATATATTTCAGACTTTTATGATTTGAGAATATTTCACAAGATTATCTATACAAGTAATGCCTCCAAATCTTTAACGCAAAAAACTACCGCAGCTAATTCCAAATCATGTGTAGGATAATTCTTCTCATGTGTTTTCAGCTGTCTAGAAGTATAAGCTATTACCTTTCCATCCTGCATCAAGACACAACCAAGACCAACTTTGGATGCATCACAATAAATGCTAAACTTTCCATTCTCAATGGGGAGTGTTAGTATTGGGGCATTGGTTAGTCACTGTTTCAAGGTTTGAAAACTAAACTCACATTCATCAGTCCATATATACTTCATGTTTTTCCTTGTTAACCGGGTAAGGGGTGTGGCGATCTTCGAGGATCCTTCAATAAACTTCCTGTAATATCCTGCTAATCTAAGGAAACTTCGAATATCTGTAGCATTCTTCGGTTGGGGTGTAGCACCTCGGATTATATAAACCCGGTTCGTTACTCATAGCTCGAACATAATTAGAAAACTTTGGACTAAATTTAAAACTTCACTCAAAAATCACAATTTGACCTTTTCTAAAAACTCAAAACATTTAAAGACTTGCAGCGGAAATCATTTAAGCAAAAATGAAGTTAAACAAAACCATAAAAACAATGTTTAGATAATCGGTTGGAATATTAAAAATAATCGACCAAAAGAAATAAAAGTTTAAATCACGAAATACTATAATAGTTACAAAAGTCAAACGCATCTGCCGCTGAACAAAGTCAGCGGAAGAGGCTGAAACTGATAACAAAAGACTTCTTCCGGTGACAAAACGACAAAAACATATTACTCTCGTCTATCGGTAGCTAAAATACTCGACATCATCCGATAGGTTTAACAACGACATCCACCGGTGACTAAATGACAAAATTTCATCTACATCATCCGGTGAATTTAACACACGACATCCACCGGTCACTAAATGACAAAACATAATACCCACTCATACCGATAGTGCAAAATTTACATCTTCCAACAGAGTTAAACCTACATCATCCGATGGCTTTACTGAAGACATCTTACGATAGAATTAGACTTACATCATCCGATGGCTTTACTGAAGACATCTTCCGATAGACAACATAACTATAACTCAACATCTACCGATAGACATCATCTACCGATAGTGAACAGAGCGACATTTCAACTATTTCTTGCTATGCAAACACAACTCTAAGTACAGAAAGGAATTTACTTACTTCACCAAAACCATTCAGAAACAATTCAAATCATTACATTTCTTAAATCCAGTAAGAACCAACAATTAAAACCCAACATAATACTATTATCCGAAAAACCTCAAAAACGTGTTCAAAACATTAAAATCACTACCGTCATGAAAACTCAACATATTTAAATTGAAACATTGTCAACTAAACCTTCACACCAACAGACATCAGTTAAACCGCCTCATCAAGTACCAGGTCCGTGGCATGAGTGTGCTCCTCCAACCAGCCTATCCCTTAATGAACTCAGAGAAATCACCTGCTGTCACTTCTTCACCTACATCACAAAACTCATCTATTAGCCTAATGCTAAATAAGTGAAGCATTATTGAAATGAAATGCTGATATGTAAGTCTTAATCATGCAGTCTCTACTTTCTCAATTCAGTTACATTCGCATTCAACATATTCTGATCTCAATATTCCATTGGGAGTGAGATCAATTCTCCCAAAGTAATAAATCATCTACATCAATTAAAGGGCGGATTAGTTCCCTTAATAGCTATCATGATCCCCAGATTCCCTTGGGAGTGGGATCAACTCTCCCAATGTAATAAATCCTCTACATCAATTAAGGGGCGGATTAGTTCTCTTAATAGCTATCATAACATGTTCAGTTCCTGCCTTACCATTCATTCCATGTAAATTCATTTTCGTATTCTTTCAAAAACATGATGCATGATATACAGAAAACACCCAACACGCAAAAACCTACTGTTTTGTGATGTAGGCCCGAAGGCACACACATTACTTCACTTACTTGGCTTCCCGAGAGATTTCTGGCAGTAGGATATTCCAAGAGCTGGCTCACCTAAAACATAAGCACATCATTACTTAAACTTCACTCTAAACATTCGGAAATCTAAGGGGCTAGTCCCGGGAGTTCTTTTCTTCACTATTCTCGACTCATCGCTAAACCCCAAATCCCATCCCTCACCCACGGCACTACTAAAACGCATACATTGCCATCCTTCAGCTATCTAGACACTAAAACAACAAGCAATCGAATCAAAACTCACCTTGGTTGAAGGAAAAATTGGGCAGGGAAATCGCCTAGAGGTCTCTGTTGGAGAGCTGATGGCCGAGAGAAAAAGGGGTAAACAGAATGGCGGCTACAGTGCATTAAACCCAAAACCTCTTTCCTTAAATACGTTATCCACTTTTCAAATTGCTAATTACCCTTTTGTCCTTGTATAGTTATTAACTAACCTAATTACTTTATCTCCCAATTCTTTCATAAAATTAGCACTTCATAATTGGTAAATTAAATTTGGTTTAATAAAACCGGGTGCTACATGGGGCCACTCCTTAACTGCTTGAACCTTGGCTGGATCGACAGATATCCCATCTCCTGAGATGACGTGACCTAAAAAGTGAACTTGGTTCAACCAAAACTCACACTTGGAAAACTTGGCATAAAGTTGGTGCTACTTAAGTACTCCTAATACCAAGTTCAAGTGTTTTGCATGTTCATCCTCAGTACGTGAATAGATTAAAATATCATCAATAAACACTATGACAAATTTATCTAGATACTCGTGAAACACTCTATTCATGAGATCCATGAAAGCTGCTGGTGCATTTGTCAATCCAAAAGACATAACCAAAAACTCATAATGTCCATACCTTGTGCGAAAGGCTGTCTTAGGGATATCTTCTGGTTTGACTTTCAATTGGTAATAACCGGACCTAAGGTCAATCTTAGAGAAGACTCGTGCACCATTAAGTTGGTCGAATATATCATCAATCCTTGGTAATGAATATTTGTTCTTAATAGTTAATTTGTTTAATTCCCGATAATCAACACACATGCGCAATGATCCATCCTTCTTCTTAACAAAGAGAACAGGTGCACCCTACAGTGAATAACTCGGGCATATGAATCCGTTTTCCAACAGTTCCTCCAACTGTTTCTTTAACTCTCTAAGCTCTGCTGGTGCTAATATGTAAGGATTCTTAGATACAGGCTCCGCGCCTGGGTAAACATCTACAACAAACTCGATTTCTCTATCTGGAGGCAAGCCAGGAAGGTCATCTAGGAATACTTCTGGGAAGTCTTGGACAACTAAGACATTTTGAGGACTCGATTTTCCTACAACCTGTGTGTCTATAGCACTGGCCAAAAAGCATAAATACTCTCCGTAAGCATCCATAGGGGCAATAACAGACATTTCCTTACACTTCTTTAAAGCTTGGAAAGTATGTTTCAAACCACCAAGTGGTTGAAAACTAATAATTCCAGTTCTACAATCGATTGTGACATAATGCTTAAACAAGCAGTCCATTCCTAGGATTACATCAAATCCCATTATCTCCATGATAATGAGATCAGCAGGCAGATTCAACTTCCCACTGACACCATACTATTAAGCATCACTCGGCTAGAGTGCATGCATTCACCAGAGGGTAACGTGACATTAAACACATGTTCAGTTGGCGTAGGCTGTACATCTAACTTAACAACAAATGCAGACGCTATAAAAGAATGTGTTGCACCAGAATCTATTAAAGTGAAAGCAGACATAAAGTTGATCAATATAGTACCTGACACTACCGCAGGCTGATCATCATCACCCGACTCCATCATGGAGAATATCCTCGGCTTTATCTTAGCAGGACCATTCTTTAAAGCTGGGCAGTCTCTGTTAATATGACCAACCTTATTACAGTTGTAGCATCGGGTGACCCTGGGCTTCGGGCAATCCCTGAACGTGTGTCCAACTTCTTCACAGTTGAAACACTTTCCCGACCTAAATCTGCACTCTCCCAGGTGATTCTTCAAACATATCGGTCATTGGGGAAACTTCCTATCATTCTGTACTTTCTTTCCTGCTCCCTGGCTACCCTGGCCTTCACTAGGCCTCTTCATCCCACTCTGTTGGTGTGGCTGAATAAACTTTCGTGGGGCTTCCTTTGGTCCAGCACACTTCATTTCGGCTTCTTCCACTTCCAATGCCGTGGACACGACTTCTCCGTAAGACAAACCTTTAATACCCGAAAACTTGACTCCTCTGTAAATCTTTGGTTTTAGTCCATACATAAATTGAAACACCTTATCCTCATTCCTATGAACAAGATGTCCAGCAAACCTGGACAGGGACTCAAACTGTCTATTGTACTCAGACATGGACCCCGTCTGCTTCAAGTTTAGAAACTCCACCTTCTTTGCGGTCTGAACGGTGCTGTTAAAGTATTTCTCATAGAAAAGTTCCTTGAATTGGGACCAAGACATAGTCAGAACATCAGTGGTGGTCTCCATTGTTTCCCACCAAAGTAGAGCATCCCCAGCCAAATAGAATGTTGCCAAGGTGACTTTGTCTCCTTCTCTAACGTTGGCACATCTGAGCATACTCTCAATCTTCCTAAGCCATCCCTCAGCAACAATCGGATTGGATGACTGTCCATCAAATGTGGGCGGTTGGAATCTCCAGAATCTGTCTCCTGCTTACTCATTGTTGGAACACGAGTTGGCACTCCCTTGCACATCTCGGTTCAAAAGTAGTCGCAGTTGTTCAGACTGCTGACGTACTAAAGCTGTCAGCTCCTTAATCACACTAGGATCCTCCTCACTTCTCAAATTGAGCATCTCTCTCGGTCCTCTTGATCTTCCTGGTCGTCTAGCCATTTCGCTATATTCCTGTTCAAGGTTAATTACTCTCATAAATATCTAGCAACTAGGATTAACATAAACACTTACAGTTGTTGGAGTACTCTCATGTGACGATCGGCACTAATGAGTAATCTTTTGAACGGTTTAACTAAATGTCTCTGATACCAAACTGTTACGCCCCGAATTAATAATCCGGTTTGTTAATCACATACTCTGACTATATTAAGAAAATTCTAGGGAAAACTTAAAATTTCCACTCAACAGCTAAAATTTGGAATTTATTTAAAAACATCAAAAACTTGCAGCGGAAAAATATTTGTGTAAAACAGGGTTAAAACAAATAACTAAAACAATACTTATATAACAGTTAAATGATAGAAATAATCGGCCAAAAGAAACGAGGATATAAAGGTTTTGAATATTTAAATGTCTTAAAATTTCAAACACATCCTCCGCCAAATAATCCCAGCGGTAGAAGCAGAAACAGAATGCTTCTTTCGCTAAACAGTGTCAGCGGTAGAAGCAGAAACAGAATGCTTCTTCCGCTAAACAGTGTCAGCGGTAGAAGCAGAAACATAATGTTTCTTCCGCTACCGACATCCACCGCTCACATCTACCGCTCGCACCTACCTAAACGACATCTGCCTTTCGACATCTGCCGAACGACACGTCGACTACTCTCATCTACCGCTCAACAGTAACACTCAACATCCACCGATAGTCAACATCTACCGATAGACAACTTCTAGCGATCGATAACATCTACCGGTAAATAGTAACACTTAACATCCACCGATAGACAACATCTACCGATAGACAACTCCTACCGATTGATAACATTTACCGGTAAACAGTAACACTCAACATCTACCGATAGACAACATATATCGATAGACAACAGAACAGCGTATCAACCATTTACACTCTAAACAAAGAACAACTCCGACTGCTAAAAGAACTTGTAAATTTTACTGAAATCATTCAAAACAACATGACCCAGGGAAATGCTTGAAAACCAGTAAGAATCCCAGTTAGAACTAACAATGTATCATTATCCGAGAAATCTCAAAATGTATTAGAAATACTAAAAACTATCACAATCATTAAAATTCTCAGCACACTTCGACAAACATCAATCCATTTAGACTTCACATACAGACATTAGTCAAACTGCCTCATCAGAGCACCAAACCGCGGCATAGATGTGCTCCATCAACTTCACCTATCCCTCTGCAAACTCAGAGAAATCACCTGTTGTAACCTCAGCACCTACATCACAAAACTCATCTATTAGCCTAATGCTAAATAAGTAGAGCAAATATGAATGAAATACTAAATTCATAAATCTTAATCATACAGTTTTTACTTTTACATCTCAGTTGCATTTGTGTTCGTTCTCTGATCTGATCCCTCTGTTCGATGGGAAGTGGATAAGTTTTCCTAAAGTCATAACATCTTCTACTAGATTAAGGGGCAGATTAGTTCTCTTAATAGCTAATCTGATCCCTCTGTTCGATGGGAAGTGGATCAGTTTTCCCAAAGTCATAACATCCTCTTCTCGATTAAGGGGCGAAGTAGTTCCCTTAATATTTTATCTGATTTAAACTACTCATGTCTTACCATGCCATTACATGTAAATTCCTTTTTGTGTTCTTTCATAAACATTATGCATGACATACTGAAAACATACAAACAAGCATAAATCCTACTGTTTTGTGATGTAAGCCCGAATGCACACACGTACTCTACTTACCTGGCTTCCTGGCAATGCTTAGTTTCAAACTACTTCGGGTTTTGCTCAACCTAAAACCGTAGACAGAGTATTAGTTAGATCTTTGCTAAACTTCATTCTAAACTATCCAGAAATCTAAGGAAACTAGTTGGAAGCTCAGTTCCTCGAGCATTCTCGATTCATCACCAAAACCCAAACTCAGCTCTCACTCACAGCATTCCTAAAACACTCATTCTACCGTAAACCAATAATCAAATGCATATCCTATATTCATCCTAAATCATTAGTAAGAATAAATCAAGGAAGAACTCACCTAAGTCGAAGAAGATTCGGAGAGAAAAATCGCCTGAAGAGTCGGCTGAGCTGAAAAAGGAAAGTAATGAAACTGTGGCGGCTATCCCTCACTAAACCCCTCCATTTATAACACATGTTACATAAATTACACTTATGCTCTTGACTAACAAACTTTAACCTATTTAAGCAACCAATCAAAATCACTTAATTCAATAAAATAAAAGCCACGTACCGGTTGCTATAGTCTATGATTGAAATTTTGAATAAATTCATACTTTAGCTTCTTGAAAAATGCTGGGTAAAAGATTGGGTTGTATTAGTTTACATTGACTTGAGCTTACAAAGTTAGACTCAGTAACCATGAGCACATTTTCATTCTTGTTTGATTTGATTTGTTGGTATCACACTCATGTAGTCTACATATATCGAAACCCAAACACGGTAAGGGAGTGTAGCTCTAGTCAAATATAATGATAACGAGTGCTAGTACGTAAAATTCTTCTTGGTTTTGTCTAACATTCACGAATGCGAATTGAAATTTTACTAAACTAAAAGAATGACTTATGCCATCATTGAACCGTTTGATCCTTCATAGCTTACAATTTTGTGTCATCTAATGACATCCATAGTCACCCTTTTGAGCCTATTATTTACCGTTCAATTGTACCTATTTTACCCTAGCTACATATATATTTTTCTACTTTTTTCTAAAGAGTACATGGTTTATTGATATATTTGAAGAAGAGTAAGAGAATGTTGGGGTGAGGATGAATGAAAACTCTTTTGTCATCTGTTAATTTATTTTTACATTGCATTGTTATTATTAGTCTGAGTTGTTGTTATAAAAAAAAAAAGGACAAGTTCGAAAGTTTAGTTTTATTTTCAGGTTTTTTGTATTTATTTTACTTTGTAATTATGACAAATGAGTTAATCTGAATGATATTGAATGAAATAAGTTTGGTGTAAGTGCGTAGAGAAATTGAAGAATTACAGGTTTGGTCAATCTAGTACAATAAAGAAGAAGAACAGAAAGAAAAAGCATGTGCAGAAGACTTGCCGATCGGCTATGCGAGTTACATTATTAATCTGAATTTAAGAGTTTAATTAGATTAATCTGGGCCGTTGATCAAAGCTGACACCTAGATTAAGTTAAGAGGACAGAAAGAATCATTCAGGTCGAAGAGAAAGGAGATTTCGGATCAACAACCCTAATTTTTCTTTCTCTTCCTCTTCTGAACTATGAACATCTTTATTATTCTCGTTGTTTCTCTTTATTCTAGCATGAACTAATTTTCTTTTCTAGGGCTACGATGTAGCCGAATTATGAATATTTAGTTTTTCTTTTAATTCAAGTTGTTAATTTTCTGGTTCAATATTGTGTTGAGTAAATTATCCTGTTCTTAAAGCTTGCGATTGCCTGATCAACAATAGCATGTTCATAGGATTGTTTTGAGACTGAGAGGTAATAAATAATCGTGCACTAAATAATTTACCATGAAAAGGATGTTAGACTAGAGATAGCTAATGCGTTCATGTGGTATCTTAATTTCTCGTTCTTAATGTATTTAATTAATTCTCAGGATTAGAGACCGAGAGGTAATAATTCGTTAGTTGAATAAGTTTATCATTGCTCGAGAGAGATTGATAAATAGTCTTGTGAAATTGCCATCAACACATAGAAATAAAAATTAATGAATTGAATTAGGAATACTAAATATGATTAATTTAGGTGAAATCGAAAACCCTAGAGCTTTCTCATTATATTCTCAAATTCGTTTAATTTTCTGTTATTTAATTAATTGTTCTTGTTTTATTTTGAAGTCAAAATCACTAAAAATATCGTTATTCAAATTAGACTGAAATTAACTTTGTTTGATTATCAATTGAAAAGTCCTCTTGGGTTCGACAATCTACTTATCACTTTATTACTTGTTGCGACTCGTACACTTGCGAACTATTTTTCACAACAAGTTTTTAGCGCCGTTGCCGGGGATCGAAACCGAAATATAGGATAAAAATTAATTCAGTGGTCAAATGGTTCAAGCCCAAAATGAACTTGCCGCTTGTGTCGATTTCATCGTGGCTTGACTCCACTCGAGTCACGGCTTGACATGCGTTGAAAGACACATTTCGCAAAAATTGTTTTACATCGCGACTTAATACCATATTAAGTTGAGACTTGGCGTCGTAAATCTCTAACATTGTAAATTTCATGTGCCCCAAAGGTTCTCCACTCCAAATTTCGTCGATTTCTAATCTTTTTACTTGTTTTCTCCTTAATTTCCGACATAAAAGCCAAACGACCAACATGATATTATTTTTCAAACTTCGACTCATAAACCATCATATTTATGCCCTTAAAATATTTAACCCAATTTCTCAATTTTGGATCAAGTTTTTTATACTTCGAAAATCACTAAACTTTGCAACAATTTATGCTCACTTAGTCGGCTATGCCAACGTCATCCAAACAAATGCTCAATCTACAAAGGATTTCCATGTAAAAATCCAATCTTTGAATAGTCGATTTGCGTTCTTCATTGCAGAATTATCAAAATTCCACTACACCATATGTTTCCCCTCTAGTTTCTGTCTCCTTTTCACTGTGGATAATCTCAATTTATTTTTTAGGTTTTTTTTAATGAAATTTAGAATAACCTCTCCATAATCATTACTCCTGGACCTGGCAGAGATGTTACACGAATTGGTTGAGCCGAGTTGAGTCTTGCTCGTCGAGCTAGACGAACCTAACGAGCCGACTTAAAAAAAATTTCAACCCAAGCTGGCTCGCGAGTCACTAGCCTAACGAGCCGATCCGGCCCAACAAGTTTAACAAGTCAAACATACATAAATAATATTATTTTCTATGAATATATTATATATTTTTTAAAAATTTTGTTTTTAAAACTATAATAAATATTTATTATTATAATATTAAAATATGATAGTTATTCGTCTGAATAATAAAATTATTTAATTAAAATAAAAATGACATGTAATTACAAAAAAAATTATTTGAGACAAATATATAAGAAAAATAAATCATTTATTATCAATTTGACACTTGTATCACTGTAAATTAAATACATCTCTACTAGGTTGTCACTCATCTAATTGTCAATCATATGCAAAATGTCAAAACAGTACAAGGTAAAAAAATACTTCAAAATTTAAATTATAATAAATCTAAATTTAAATGAAAATCTAGTCTTCAACGTCTAAATTTTTAAATTCTTCTACTATTTTATCGTCTCGTTGTTGATATCATGTAATGATGTTGTTCCAATTATTCATTCAAATAAGTGCCTCCACGAGGTCGGGTGCAAGTTTTTCTCGTCGTTAATCATACACACGTCTTCCTGCATTAAAAGTAGACTCTAATGCTATGGTAGAGCCGTAAATGTTAGTAGTTCACGTGTCATTATAGAAAGAATATGATATATAGTGAAAACTTTTTTCCACCAATCTAAAATATTAAAGTTCTCATTGCGAGAAAATTGATATTAAATGTCAAAATAAATATGTAGTCCATTTCGAATAAAACTAGAATAAACATTTGTATCTAATTCATTCTAAATATCATGAATATCAAATTGTGGAGCTACAATAGCTCCACCACCACTACTAGAACTAACATGTGAAGAAGGATGTTAATAACTAAAATTAAAATATTTAATTTCATAAAAATAATATAAACTAGCAATTTCATGTATTATTTGATTACTAAAGAGTAAATGAGTAATATTAGTAGAATTTCTATGAGAAACACTCTTAATTTATACCTAAGATACATTATGCATTCATAATAAAAAAAATAGAAGGAATGTCAAACCAATATTTTTTAAATTTTGTTTATATTTTATTAAGTATATATCTAAATTCATCTATTTGTCGATATTGTGCACAATTACACGTTAAATTTACAAAAATTATGAGAACAAGATGAGAAGTGAGATAATAAATTCATGAACATTCATTTGTAGTATCATAAAATAGTTTTAAAAAAATCAAGAAATGTATTAGCTACATCACAACTAGATTTATCAAGATTAATATTTAATGTTTTCTTATTAATAAAAGAACAAATAACTTGACAATATGACATAACGTTTTCCAACATTAAATGTAACACCCGGCATTTTGGCCGTGTAATAATATGTTGAATTATTGTATGGATTTAAATTGCCATAACTACAATAACTATTTTATTGTAAATTTTGGAGCATTTAGTGAGGGGAGAACCGAACTAATGGCTAACTAAACAAAACACCAAGTTAAAATGCATGGAAGGGTAAATTGGAGAGAAATTAAGGTTGGTGGGAGATAGCCAATGGTTGAGTGACATTTGGCGACTTGATGAAGAAGCTAAGTTCTTCCTCCTACGTGAAACCCTCACTTCTCATCTGTTTCTTCCCACTACTCCCTGTTCTCTCTTCCTGGCGATTTTGACAAAATACCAATACTTTGTTTTCCCCTTCTGTCTCCTCCAACAAAGGTAAACATCTTCAAAAGTTAACAAGTTGAATAAGTTAAAATGTGAGTTCTTGTTGGAGTTAAAGGTTACGGTAATATGGAATAAACTCACTGTTTTGGATAAAAACACGATAGACTGTGTTCTGAAGGTTTGAGTAGTATCTGCTGCATAATTTCCAAGTTATTAGTTAATATTTGCAGCATTGTTTACCTCTCTACGTGCATGTTACAGATTTGTGCATTTCCGAGACTTTCCAACTAACTGCATCGAGGATAACAGGTAAGTTCATAACCGTAGGTTGGCCCTTAAGACCCTACAACACGGAGGTACTAGGTTCTTCAGTTCTGTTAGGTTGTCTATAGTTTATATCCCGAGTTGTCAATGTTCTGCTTTACAGTCTGTTCTGTTATTTCTGTTGTTTGTTGTATTAACTGTAAGCACTGTGAATGTCCATGCATACACAATTTTCTGAAAGTTCATGCAAAACTGTTTTCTGTACACGGTTTTAAGGTTAAGAAAGATAAAATCTGACTGAATTGTATTGGTTAAGTGCGGGATGGGGACTGGCCTACTGTTTCTGTTCTGTATCTGTTCTGTAAATCTGTTGTGCCTGTCGTGCACTTGCCTGTTCCCCTATAAGCCCCACTTATACCCCTCTGCCACTGAAACGTAATGAAATTTTCTGTCACTGTATTCTGAAAAACCGCATGCATAACATTCTGCATCACTGCATAATTATATATGTTCTTACTGAGTTTTAGACTCATAGGTGAACTCCCTGATGTAGGTACTGAACCCGAAAATAAGGACTTTGTGCCTCAGTCTGATGAATAGGTGGCTGGTGGCTCGAGCTCATGGGGGTTTTGGTTGCTGCAGTCAGGCACAATTTTCTGTCCCGAGGTTTAAGTTGTTTTTTTTTTTTATGTAGTCTGTATCTGTAAAGATTTCTGGAATTCTGGTTTTGTGTTAAAAACTCTGTAGAAAACTTCTGTTTTTTGGGAAATTCTGCAATTATATGTTAAGTTCTGTACTGTCTCTGAGATTTTAAAAAAAAAATATGTATAGATTCTGTGTCAATGTTTAAAACCGCTGTATTTGACAGTTAAGTTTATACTCTAAAGTATTCTGGAATTGTTTGGGATATTTTCTGTTAATTTGTGCATGGATGATTTCTGGTTTTGGAACTATCCATGCAGTTTGTTTCTTTAAATCTGTCAATTGTAAAGTATGTTTTACAATCTTGTTTAGAATCGGGTATTGAAGGTCTACAACTTTCATGCCTTCTGTTTGTGCTGTATTTGACAGTCGAATTATGTTCTGATGTATTCTGAAATGGTTTGGAATATATTCTGTTAGTCTATGCATGGATGGCCTCTGGTTTTTGAGCTATCTATGTAGTGTGATTATTTTTAAGTTTCTGTCATGTTTTCTGTTACGTTCGAGAACCATGTTTTGAATTGGTTCGAGAAATCTGAGACTTCTATGACTTCTGTTTTTATACTCTCTATTTGTATGTCTTCTTGTCAAAAGTTGTAAAATCTGTCTTTAAAACTATGTATTCCGATTACATCTTCCGGTAGGGACTTTGCCTACATCCCCCGCTGCCTTCAAAATCACATCTTCCGGCTGACGTCACCCCAAGTCTTCCGTCAGTTTAAAATCAAATCCACTGTTGCCCGCTGCCCGTTTTAAAATTTACGTCCACCGGTACGTGTAAAAATTTACGTCCACCGTTTCCCGCTGCCCGTTTTAAAATTCATATCCACTGCTGATCACTATACATCTTTTGTCTTATTTGAGTCCACCGCTAATCACTGTTCACTCCTGTTTTGTCCACCGCTGCCCCTCTTTAAAATTTCATCTTCCGGCTGGCGTCACCCCAAGTCTTCCGCCAGTATAATTAAGTCTTCCGGCTGACGTCATTCAATATCTTCCGCCCAGTTTTACTCAGCCTCTTCCGCTGGACCCTGTTCATCTTTTGTCGTATCTGAATTCACCGCTGCCCCTTTTAAACTAAGTCTTCCGCCAGTCTTCCGCCTATGTCTTCCGCCTGTATTTCCTGTTTTCTTCTTCCGTCATTTATTCTACCTTTGATTTTAACTGATTCTCGCTGCCTACGTCTTCCGCTCAGCTTTAAATTTCTTCTGTTTGCCTCAGCTTATTTCTGTTCTTTCTGTTTTCCCTGCTTAATTCCGTTTCTTCATTTTAGTCACTCATTCTTGTAATCTCAGCTCTGAATTAGTTCCCGTTTCTCTTTCTCTGTGATTCTGAAATTTTGTTACTCACCATAGTCCCTCCCTCTCTGTAAAATTTTATGTTTAGGGTTTTGCATTGATAATACACGTCTTCTGTCATTTTATTTATGTTTTCTGTGAAGTTCTAAAGGTTCAGTCGGTTTTCATAAGTTGTCCAATGCATTTGGTAAACGTTTTCTGTCCTTTGTTCCAGTAACGCTGTCTGTTCTGTTTTAAAAAAAATAGTCACCGTTTTCCGTTAACTGCCCCGGAGTGACGGCTTGGAATCTCGGATTCCGATCGGGACCCGGTTTCGGGCCGTCACATTAAATAAGTTGAATGTCACCTACTATCTACATCGTTTTTTAATTTTCTTAATTTAAGTTGAGAAACTTTACAAAATTCTTTGTATTCTTGTTGTTTTGAATTATATCCAATGACTAATTAATTCAAGATGGGGCGAAATACATGACTTACTATTTTCAACAACTAAATTCAAAATATGAGATACACACCTCATATGGAAAAGAGAATCGTGAGTAATATCTAATTGAAAATAATTTTTAAAATGAGAAATAACAACATTATTGGCATTAGCATTATCAAGAATTATGCTAAATATTCTATCTCTAATATATATTATTACAATATATCATACACATAAAATTCACAATATAAAATGTATTAAATAAATAAATTGTAATATATACATTGTTAAATGAATGAAAATAGTATAAAATTAATAAGTACATGGTAGATCGATTGAGCACTGTAACTTTCTATTGAATTGACTAAATTACGTTTATTTACCTAGAGTATAAATGCTTCTGTTTATTAATTTCAAAAATAAATTTAAAAAACATAAAATAAAAAAACACATTACAGTAAAACATGATGCATGTGCGTGTGTGTCGGTAAGCAAGGAAACAAAGATTTTACTCCAATGATGAAAGATAGTGTGAGGTGTAATAGAGATCACATCTTCCTCTTCACCCTTTTTATCACTTTTTAAATCCGCACGTTTTTAATATGTTGCTTCTCCAAATTAAAGACTCGCAATATGATTTGTTACATCAGCCAATATCGACCATAGAAATCAATAATCGAATCGAATAAGCGTAAATGACTTGGTTTTACTAGTTTCTTTCAGTTTGGTCTCAACACATTTTATGTCACGCTCTTTTATTTACTATTGTGAGAGATCAAATGTTTTTTTTTTACCAAAAAAAATACTATTTTTACATAATCAGCACATACATGAAGTAGTTTTAGGACATATCTCAACTAAGACATCAATAAGATCATCTTAGATGATCGTCGTTAAAATGACGATCATGCAGTCCCCCACCGCAATTGTCCTCCAAGTACTGTATCGCTCTATCGGTGTTTTTCCACAATCTTTGACCCTCCCCTCTATTTTTAGAGTTGTAGCACCCATACAGAGTGCTGTAGCACTAAGAACCTGTTTTACAATTTTCTAAGGCCTGAAACATTATATTGATTTACGTCATTTTCATGCATGCTAATTTTCTTTCACATTAAATTCATGGAATAATGAAACTTTCCTCAAAATTTCTTTTATTATACGTTAAAAGTTCAATTATTTTGAGTGGTCAAAAGTTATGCTAAAAGATTATCTCAATGTTTTTCTTTCAAACCACTGTTTTCATATCAATGGTCACTAAGCGGGGACCATACACTTTCATAGAGTTTAATTTATCTTGACAATGATAACAAACAACAATAATAGTTCTGAATTAAAATTTGTTACCGAGATTAAAATAATGGGAAATTTTATTTTGACATCCAATATAATAACTTAATCAATTTTGAAATTTTCATTGTTTTATATTACAAAATTAAGAAATTTAGAAAAGAGATAGAATAATAACCAAATTAGTTGAATGCTCAATAACTAATTATGTGACTCTAGTCCATAGATCATATTTTAAATAATTAATTTGAGTAAGTAATGCTCAATAATTGATTATCCGAAAAAATATTGGTTGAGTAATCATTCGGGTACAATGTATTGCATGGACACGCCATTTTTTAAGTAAGTAATATGTAATGGCATTCTTGTAAGAACAAAACTCTGTGGGGAAAATATATTTTCAAAAACTGTTTCTAACAACTGAAACCATTAACATGACCCTTGCTTATAATGATATCTTTCAATGTAGTTTTTCAAGACAATTTATATTAATCAGCCGAGGATCAATAATGCAGAACACTTATAGAGGTGACAGTATAGTATTATATTATTCAAAAGTCGAAATCCAACAATGGAAGAAATCACTGTCAAAGCTGTTTATTAAATGTAATAAAAAGCAAGGCAATAAATGATAGGGATAATAAATTCATGCACGCACGTAGACTATAGACTTAACTATCTCAAAAGTATAATGACACAATAATCAAAATTCTCAGCAAACATTTTCAACTTTTTCTCGTACTTATAATTGACACAATAATCAATGTAACACATCAAGATGATAAAAACTCTCAATTAAAATAAGTTGTTGATTAGAAAATGTACTTGAACAATAACATTTCACATCAGGCTCTCAAATTAAAAATCTGAATGAAGAAATGTTAGGTCACATTTCGTTTTTTATTAGAGATGATTTTTTTGGAAACTACTTGTAAAAATAAATTAAATCAATCAACAATGTTTTAATTTTTTAATATTTGTTCGATTGCAATAATTAAACATATTTTTAAACTTAAAATTAAAACGCTAACCACAAAATAAAAATTCAAAAAATAATTTCATTACGAAAAAAATTCAGTATATATAGTGATCTAAACCCTAAAACCGAATCTAGGATAAAAATTATAATTTTATTTCAAATTTTTTTCACATCATAACCTTTTTGGCTTGGCCTGAATTGTTCTTGTATTCATTCATTATTTTCAATCGAGAAAAACAAAAGATTTTAATTGGTCAAGTCTCCTACATCATAGGAGACCCACCAAGATTTTACAAAATGGAAAAAAAATTTGAATACTGAAAGCTGAAGATGAACTAACTTTACACGTCCAATTTTCAAAAGACAAGTAAACGTCTCGAGTGTGATTACTTTTGGCATTTTTTGAGGATTCAGTTTTGTGGTCTAAAGTCCAAGTTTCTGCTGTCTTCGGTTTCAAACTTGGGTTTTGTCGATTGGCAGACATTTTCAAAACAAGTTGGAAAGAGTTCAATCGAAGGCTATTCCAGTGTAAAGAAGACGACAAATTCATAATGTTGCTGAGCTTTTCTCAAGTCAAAAATGGACGCAGACCAGCTTTTAGGGTTTATCTTCACAGCTGGATTATTTGATTTCAAATCCAAACTATATTGTTTTCTTTTAATAGATCACCGTATGCAGATAATAGTGTAATAGAATTAAAAACAGTTTAAGTGTCAATTAATTGTTGGATTTATTCTGCGATTAATTGATAAACTTATATATATTTAATTATAATTATATATTAATATATATCATAAAGTCAAATCCAACTAAACGACCAATTATAAACAAAATTTAACATTTAATTAAAGTGCGGGACTCAATGTGCAAATACCAGACGTTAGATTTAAGCTTGATGATAGCCAAAACTTAACTTAACCTACCATATATATAAATTTTGAGTTATGGTCGTCAGATCAAACAATACATATTTCAATTTTTTCTACGATAACTTTGTTGTATAAAGCTGAAGCTGATCTTAAATTCATTTTAGATAAAAAAAAAAACATCTGCGCTTTTAATCTATAGAAAATTTGGATATTATTATTTTGATTTGGAATTTTATATATTTTAGATTTGATATTTAGAATTATAAGATCTATGGATTCTTTAACGGTTAAAAAAATTTAAATTTTTACCAAACATTTGTATGTATAAATTGAAATTGATTTGTATTCAGATGTTGGATTTGTGACAGCCCGAAACCGGAACCCGATCGGGGTCCGAGAGCCAAGCCGTCACTCCGGGACATTTGCAGAAAACGGGGACTATTTTTTTTTTAACAGAACAGACAGCGTAACTGGAACAAAAGGACAGAAAACGTTTACCAAATGCATTGAACAACTTATGAAAAACCGACTGAACTTTTAGAACTTCACAGAAAATAGAAATAAAATGACAGAAGACGTGTACTATCAATGCAAAACCCTAAACATGAAATTTTACAGAGAGGGAGGGACTACGGTGAGTAACAAAATTTCAGAATCACAGATAAAGAGAAACGGGAACTAATTCAGAGCTGGGATTACAAGAATGGTTACTAAAGAGAAGAAACGGAATTAAGCAGGAAAAACAGAAAGAACATAAATAAACTGAGGCAAACAGAAGAAATTTAAAACTGGGCGGAAGACTTAGGCAGCGAGAATCAGTTGAAATCAAAGGCGGAATAAGTGACGGAAGAGGAAAACAGGAAATACAGGCGGAAGACATAGGCAGAGCACTGGCGGAAGACTTGGATGACGTCAGCCGGAAGATGTAAATAAACTAGCGGGAAACTTGGATGACGTCAGCCGGAAGATGTAAATAAACTGGGCGGAAAACTTGGATGACGTCAGCCGGAAGATGTAAATAAGCTGGCGGAAAACTTGGATGACGTCAGCCGGAAGATGTAAATAAACTGGGCGGAAGACTTGGATGACGTCAGCCGGAAGATGTAATTAAACTAGGCGGAAGACTTGGATGACGTCAGCCGGAAGATGTAATTTAAAAGGGGCAGCGGTGGACATGATTTTAAAAGGGGAAACGGGCAGCGGTGGACTTGGATTTTACACTTAGCGGTGGACATGATTTTCAGGCCAACCTACAGATATGAACTTACCTGTTTGCTGCGGTGTCAGAAGTCTTGAATGTCTTGGTTTCAGTAGTTTGTGAACCTTCACGGAAGAAAACAGAAGAATGCAGGAGAAACAAAGTGTGGAACTTTGTTTTAATCGCCTGGAAGAGAGAAAACAGAGAAAGAAGAGAAGAAGCAGAGAAGTGAACTAAGGGTTTCACGTAGGAGGAAGAACTTAGCTTCTTCAACAAGTTGTCAGATGTCACTCAACCATTGGCAATCTCCCACCAACCTTAATTTCTCTCAAATTTACCCTTCCATGCATTCTAAACTTAGTGTTTAGTTAGTTACACATTAGTTAGGTTCTCCCCACACTAAATGCTCCAACATTTTACAATGAAATTGTTATCGTATTTATGGCAATTTAAATCCATACAATAATTCAACAGATTATTACACAGCCAAAATGCCGGGTGCTACATTCCACCCACCTTAACAGAAATTTTGTCCCCAAAATTTGCCTAAGCGAATAGGCCAGGATATTGTGCTCTAACATCCGCTTGTCTTTCCCACGTGGCCTCCTCCACATTGTGGTTGCGCCATAGTACTTTTACCAGTGGAACCACCTTGTTTCGCAATACTTTGACTGAGGTATCCAGGATCTGTATGGGCCTCTCTTCATATGTCAGCGTCGGCATGATATCGAAGTCCACCTGTTTCACGATCTGAGTTGGATCTCGTACACACTTTCTCAGCATCGAAACATGAAAAACATTATGAACTCCATCCATTGACGCTGGCAACTGTAGTCTATAGGCCATGTTTCCCACACGCTTCAAAATGGGAAAAGGCCCAACAAACCTTGGGCTTAGCTTCCCTTTCTTGCCAAATCTCATCACGCCTTTGAAAGGTGACACCTTCAAAAATACTTCATCACCCTCAGCAAACTCTAAATCTTTTCTCCTGTGGTCTGCATAGCTTTTCTGTCGGCTCTGAGCAATCCTTATTCGTTGTTTGATAGCAGCTATCACCTCGGACATCTGCTGTAATATCTCAGGGCTGATAAGCTTGGTTTTTCCGACCTCATCCCAACACAATGGGGATCTATACTTCCTGCCGTAAAGAGCTTCATAAGGAGTCATGCCAATTGTAGCCTGATAGCTATTGTTGTAGGCAAACTCCACGAGTGGCAAATATCTACTCCAAGGAGCATGAAATTCCAGCACGCACGACCTTAGCATATCCTCCAGTATTTGGATTGTTCTCTCAGATTGTCCGTCAGTCTGTAGATGAAATGCCGTGCTGAAATTCAACTTCGTACCCAAAGAATTCTGCAAACTTTTCCAAAACCTGGAAGTGAATCTGGGATCACGGTCTGAGACGATCGACACAGGAATGCCATGCAGTTTAATAATCTCGCTAATATACAGCTCTGCATACTGATCCATGGAGTACGTCGTCTTCACAGGTAGAAAGTGGGCCGACTTCGTCAATCTGTCCACTATGACCCAAATGCTATTATGGCCCTTAGCTGTTCTTGGTAGGCCAACAACAAAATCCATCGTTATATTCTCCCATTTCCATTCGGAGATCGGGAGAGGTTGAAGCGTTCCACTCGGTCGTTGATGTTCAGCTTTGACCTGTTGACATATCATACAAGACTCCACATACTTGGCCACTTCATTTTTCATATTCGGCCACCAGAAGTGAAGTTTCAAGTCGTGATACATCTTTGTGCCTCCAGGATGCACAGAGAAAGAAGATGAATGGGCTTCTGACAAGATGTGCTTCCGTAGCTCTTCGTCTTTCGGAACATACCATCTGTTTTTAAACTTCAGAATTCCATCTCCCGAATAACTGAAATCGGAAGAAGCCATTGGTACCTTGCCTACCATATCAGCCATCTCCTTTGAATTGGTCTTCTGGGCTTCCTTAATTCGGTCTAGGACGGAGGGCCGCAGTGTTAAGTCTGCTAGTATGGCCGATAGCCCAGAAACTATCTCCATATAGAACTTCTGTATCTCCGTCCTCAAAGGCATTGATACAGCCGACATTACTGGTTGCATAGTAGCTGGCATCCTGCTTAGCGCATCAGCTACCACATTAGCTTTACCAGGATGGTATTTGATCTCAACATCGTAGTCTTTTACAAATTCTAACCACCTCCTCTGTCTCATATTCAACTCTTTCTGAGTAAAGAGGTACTTCAAACTCTTGTGGTCAGAAAACACCTCACATGATTGTCCATATAGGTGATGTCTCCATACTTTCAGCACAAATACAACTGTCGCTAACTCAAGGTTGTGAGTAGGGTAGTTTTGTTCATGGTTCTTCAATTGTCTGGATGCATATGCTACAACTTTCCCTTCTTGCATTAATACACATCCCAAGCCAACCTTGGACGCATCATAGTACACGCTGAATTTACCGTCTTCAACTGGCAATACTAACAGAGGAGCAGTAGTCAATTTTTACTTAAGTGTTTGAAAACTCAGCTCACAAGCTTCAGACCACTTGAACTTGATGTCCTTCCTCGTTAAGCTGGTCATAGGCTTTGCTATCACAGAGAATCCCTTGATGAACTTTCTGTAACAACCAGCTAATCCGATAAAACTCCGTACCTCACTGGCACTTCTCGGTCTTGGCCATTCCTTCACTGCCAGAATCTTGGCTGGATCCACGGACACTCCTTCTGCCGACACCACATGGCCTAGGAAATTAATTCTGCTCAGCCAGAATTCACACTTTGATAGCTTGACATATAATTGATGCTGCTTTAGGATTGACAGTACAATAGCCAAGTGCTTTTCATGTTTGGCCTCACTCCTGGAATAAACCAGAATGTCGTCGATGAAAACGATCATAAATTTATCCAAGACATCTTGGAATATCCTGTTCATCAAGTCCATAAATGCTGCCGGAGCATTAGTTAACCCGAACGACATCACTAAGAATTCGTAGTGCCCGTACCAGGTCCTGAAGGCGGTCTTTGGAATATCATCAGCTCTGACCTTCAACTGGTAATAACCGGAGCGCAAGTCAATCTTAGAAAATACCCGAGCCCCTTGTAGCTGGTCAAATAAATCATCGATTCTCGACAACGGGTACTTATTCTTGATCGTCAACTTGTTCAGCTCACGGTAGTCAATACACATCCGTAGGGACCCATCCTTCTTCTTGACAAACAAGATGGGAGCACCCCACGGAGAGAAACTGGGGCGCACAAAACCCTTGTCCACCAACTCTTTCAGCTGAGCCTTCAATTCCTTCAGCTCAATTGGTGTCATACGGTACGGATTTTTCGATACTGGTTCCGCACCTGGATATACGTCAATTTCAAACTCAATTTCGCGATCAGGTGGCAATCCCGGTAAGTCATCTAAGAAAACCTCTGAGAAGTCTCAGACTACCGGAATATTTTGAAGTCCAACCTCACTTTGCCTTTGAACATCCACTACGTGGGCAAGAAATCCGATGCATTCTGACCTCATTAGCCATTGAGCTTTCAGGAAAGATATAACAGGCATACGGTGTTTCTTCTGTACTGCCTGATAAGAGAATTCTACTTCATTCGGGCGTTTAAATGACACTAGCCCGGACCTATAGTTGGTGGTGGCATGATGTCTAAATAGTCAGTCCATCCCCAGAATGACATCGTACCCTTTCATACCGATGACGATAAGGTCGGCGTACAACTTCTGGTTTCCTACTGACACTATATCACCCCGTACGACCTGCTCGGAGTGCATAAACTCTCCGGACGGTAGCATAATGCTGTAGGGCTGATCTGACGACGTACAATTAACCTTCTGTCTAACTACGAAGTCCCCTGCCACAAACGAATGTGTGGCCCCCGTGTCCCACAAGGTATAAGCAGGTGTATCACATATTATAATTGTACCGGTAATTGTCGTGTGTAGATCAGCATCATCAACATCTTCCATCATTGCAAACACTCTCGGCACGGCTTGACCTGTTCTGGTGTCGGGCATTGGGCAATCCCGAACAAGATGGCCTCCTTTGCCATATCAGAAACATTGGCCGGTAGCAAGCCTGCATTCTCCTTTGTGAGGCTTCTGGCACCGCGGGCATACTAAAAGTTAAGGAGCCCCCATTGGTCTCTTTCCTTTGTCTTGATAAATGATGGCTTCATTGGGCCTTTTAATGCTCCTGTTTTGTTGCTGTTGAGGTTGTAAATTTTTGCCCCTTTGCTGTTGAGGAACATGTCGAATAATCCCTCTTGGTGAATCTCTTTGTCTCTGGGACTTTATTTCTAAGGCCTCTAACTGATAAGCCTTGGCCACCACCTTCACATACGGTGCCTCATCGAACCCTCCAGTTGTGATTCCTCGCAAAAGGTCCATCTTCATCCCTTGAATGAACTGGTGCACTTTGTTCTCATCGGTGGCCACCAGGTGTGTTGCATATCGGGATAATGACTCAAATTTCTGAACATATTCGGCCACTGACCCATACTGTCGCAGCCGAGAAAATTCGAGCAACTTTTCCTTCCTCACTCCCCGGTCAAAGTACTTTTCGTAGAAGATTTTCGTAAATCCTTCCCAGCTTAATGCCACGGTAGTGGACTACACCGTGTCCCACAAAAATCCAGCACTTTCGGTGAGATAGAATGTGGCGCAATTAACCTTCTTGTTGTCTTCTACTTCTGCATATCTGAACATCTTTTCCATTGTTCGAATCCAAGTTTCAGCACGGGTCGGGTCTGTAGACAGTCCATCAAATGAAGGTGGCTGGAGTCGCCGGAATCTGTCTCCACTATTGTCTCGCGGCGCATTATCACGATTGTTATTCCCATGGTTATTGTTTCTATCATCTTCTCTGGCCATCATGCGTTCAACCATGCGTGACTGTGCACCCACCAGTTCGGTTAGTCGGTCAATGGCTCGAGAGCTTTCGCTTGACTCTTCTTGATGTCCTCTCACCATTTCTAATAAACCCTATAAACAGAATAACCTAACTTAATAAACAGAACTTTTACAGAAATTTTTAAACACTTACAGTTGGTGGATCGATCTCACGTGGCGGGTTGCACAGTCAAACATTTCACAGAATCGGTTTTAAAACCTTGTCTCTCTGATACCACAACTGTGATAGCCTGAATTCCAGAACCCCAATCGGTGTCCGAGAACCAAGCCGTCACTCCGGGACAGTTATCAGAAAACGGTGACTATTTTTTTTTAAATGTTTGTACCTTTAAAACCTTAACAGGGAGTATAAACTTTCTCTGGGAGTGAAGGTTGGAAGACATATATTTGTTTTTAAAACAAACGGAACAGTGCAATCGGTGGATATAATAGGACAAAAGTGAACAGTGATCGGTGGATGTAAACTACAACAAGGTGAACAAAGAAATCGGTAGACGTGAACAGTGCAATCGGTGGATATAATAGGACAAAAGTGAACAGTGATCGGTGGATGTAAACTACAACAAGGTGAACAAAGAAATCGGTAGACGTGAACAGTGCAATCGGTGGATATAATAGGACAAAAGTGAACAGTGATCGGTGGATGTAAACTACAACAAGGTGAACAAAGAAATCGGTAGATGTGAACAGTGCAATCGGTGGATATAATAGGACAAAAGTGAACAGTGATCGGTGGATGTAAACTACAACAAGGTGAACAAAGAAATCGGTAGATGTGAACAGTGCAATCGGTGGATATAATAGGACAAAAGTGAACAGTGATCGGTGGATGTAAACTTTTAAAGACAAAATTTACAACTTTTGACAGGAAGACTCACAGACAGAGCATAAAAACAGAAGACATAAACGTCTCAGATTCTCAAACCACTTCAAAACATGGTTCTCGAGCACAGCAGAAGGCATGAAAATTGTAGACTTTCAATACCCGATTCTAAACAAGATTGTTAAACATACTTTACAATTGACAGATTTAAAGAGACAAACTGCATGGATAGTTCCAAAACCAGAAATCATCCATGCACAGATTAACAGAAAATATCCCAAACAATTCCATAATACTTTAGAATATAAACTGAACTGTCAAATACAGCGGTTTTAAACATTGACACACAATCTATACATTGTTTCAAAATTTCAGAGACAGTACAGAATTTAACATGTGATTACAAAATTTTCCAAAAACAGAAGTTTTTAAAACAAACACAGAACGATAGCTGAAGTTTAAAAACAAAACAGCAGAATCACAGTGAGGTTTCACAGACTTGTACATCACTTTAAAAAGTTAAACTTCGGGACAGAAATATGTCTGGCTGCAGCAACCAAACCCCCCATGAGCTCGAGCCACCAGCCACCTATCATCAGATTGAGGCACAAAGTTCTTATTTTCGGGTTCAGTACCTACATCAGAGAGTTCACCTATGAGTTTAAAACTCAGTAAGAACATAACAAATATGCAGTGATGCAAAATGCTATGCATGCGGTTTTTAGAATACAGTGACAGAACATTACATTTCGTTTTAGTGGCAGAGGGGTATAAGTGGGGCTTATAGGGGAACTGGCGAACAGTGGGTGCACTATTAGGGACAAACAGTAATACAGTACAGTACAGAAACAGATCTGGAGGCCAATCCCCGTCCCGCACTTAAGGAATCATCACAAAATGGGCAACGAGCAATAATATTACTAAGTGTTGATGAAGAAGCAAGGACTGGAAAAGAAGCCCAAAATGATGTCTCAAAAATAAAGACTTCCCACATGGTCACCCAACATGGCACTACTCTAGCCCAAGAGTTTTTAACTTCAAAGTTCTTACAAGTGCCACACCATTGGGCTAGGCCCACAATCTGAATTAAACTCGAGACTCACGTTACTTAAACCTACGTTCCGCGACCACCATCCACTTGCACCACTTTCCAATTTTCCTTCTCTTATTTTTAGAAACTTTTCTATTGTCTAATTAGGATATTTTGATTATTTCTAATTATGTTATTACCTTATTAGATTTACCCCTTTACCTATTTAAGGGAGGCTTGTAATAGATTTTAGACATTTTTTGAATGAATTGATTTTTGTTAAGCTTTTGCTTTGAGGTGAGATCCTTATAATTCTCTTCTTGAGTTCTTGGATTAGAACTTGATCTTCTTCAAGTGTATTCTTGAAAAGATCGAACTTGATAGCTTAGGTTCAACCAACGAGTTTGGTTCGGGTCTAGCTACTTTTCTGATAACTTTGGTTCCATCGCTATTTATCGATTGGGGTCAAGTTGCTTCTTCTTATTCTTTCGAATCAATAAAGGCATTATTCCCTTTGAATTCCGTATTGCGTGTTGAGTCTAAGATCTCTAATATCTTAGGTTCATATCATTTGGTATCAGAGCAAAGGTTCTTCGATTCAGAGAAGCTATCTTTATCGTTCTCGTTATTTTTCTTTTCTTCTCCACAAAACCTTTTGATTCTTTTACTTTCGTTTTAGTTCGAAAAAAAAAAAAATTCCGAAAATTCAAAAAAAAAAATTCCGAAAGTTCCAAAAAAAAAAAAAAGAGCTCTTGTTTGTTAATAACGAGAAACTCTTTTTGTACGACCAATCGAGAAAGACATATCTTTGCTTGTCTCGAACCCTAGCATCCGAATCTCAAGTCGGATTTCTATTTCTGCAAGTTTGCCGGGTTTCAAAAAAAATCGTGAGAATACCTCATTAGTATCGAGGATTCACAACCGGAAACTATTCAAGCTTCTCAAAACGTTATATCCAGAGATCGATTCTAGCAAACACCTTTAGTGGTTTGACTTTAATCTATTCTCGAAAGTTGGATTTTAAGTTTGAAAGTTTGAAATTTTCACGTTGCACTTGTTGGATTGCATCTTGATTGAGTTCTAAATTTAAGAACCTAAAGAAGAGATTGAGTGGTAAAAGACAAGAGTGTGAGATTATCTTATAAAAGTCAAAAATTCGAGCGAAACACGAGTGGAGTGACATTGAACGAGTGTAAACACGTGAGGGAGAGGAGAAGTCCATTTAAATTTTTGCATTTCAATTCAGTTATTTAAATTTCCGTATTTCAATTCAGTTATTTAAATTTTTGCATTTCAATTCAGTCATTTAAATTTCCGCTTCTCAATTCAGTCATTTAAATTTCCGCATTTCAATTCAGTCATTTAGATTTTCGCAAATTTAAATTTTGCAATTTACATTTTGCGTTATTTATCTAAAAAAAAAAATTCTGAATCATGAGCGGAGAGGAAAATTAGATTGATATAAAGATGTTCATGAGAGCCATACACGATCAATACAAGGCTCTTAATCAAAGGATGGAACGTTTGGAGATACCGTCACCTACAAATCCTCATGGACGAAAGTTTGACGACTACTATGACCACAATGAAAAACCAAATCGAAAGGAAAGATACGATAGGAACGATCGAGAGGATGGAGATCTTAGCGATATCAAGGTTAACATCCCAGCCTTCCAAGGGAAAAGTGATCCCGAAGCCTATTTGGAATGAGAAAGGAAAGTCGATTCTTTACTCGAGTATCGAAACTACACAGAGGAGAAAAAAGTCAGATTGGTCACAATGGAGTTCATCGAATATGCTAGCATTTGGTGGGATCAACTAGTCAAAACTCGGAGACGAAATGGAGAAACCCCAATTCGCACATGGAAAAGTGTGAAAACAATCATGAGAAAAAGGTACGTCCCATCATATTATTATAGGGATTTGTGTCGGAAACTTCAAGGCCTTACTAAAGGATATAAAAGTGTTGAGGAGTATTATAAGGAAATGGAGATGGCCATGATAAAAGCCGATGTTAACGAGGATGGAGAAGCCACGATGGCAAGGTTTGTGGGAGGACTTAATCGAGAGATTGCCGACATAGTAGATTTGCAACACTATTTGGACATGGAGGAATTACTGAACAAGGCGATCAAAATTGAACGATAACTAAATGCCAAGAAAAGCGCAAAGGTAAACACGGCGTCAAATAGTTCGTGGAAACCAAATTGGAAAGGAGAAAAGCCAAACCCAAGGGAGGACCACAAAGGGAAAATCGTGGCTAATAACTTCAACCCACCTAAAGGAAAGAGCGAGGTTCCAACACTAACTCGGACTAGAGAAGTCAAGTGTTATCGATGCCAAGGAATTGGGCACATCGCATCGAATTGTCCTAATAAGCGTGCGATGGTCTTCTTAGAGAATGGCGATATAGAAAGTGTGAGTTCAAGCGATAACGAGATACCATCACTCGAAGATTGTAGTGATGTAGACGTGGAGGAGCCGGTCAAAGGAGATTTATTAGTCACAAGGAGAGCCTTAAGTGTACAAATTAAGGAGGATGACGACAAAGCCCAAAGGGAAAACATCTTTCATACTAGGTGTCATGTCAACAACAAGGTATGTAGCATGATTATCGATAGCGGAAGTTGCACAAACGTGGCTAGTACGTTATTGGTCCAAAAGTTAAATTTGCAAACCAAGCGACACCCAAAGCCGTACAAATTGCAATGGTTGAGCGATTGTGGCGAAATTAAGGTAACAAGACAAGTAAACATCACATTATCAATCGGAAAGTACAAAGATGAGATTTTGTGTGACGTAGTGCCAATGCAAGCAACTCACATCCTATTGGGGAGACCATGGCAATATGATAGAACGGTTAAGCATAACGGCTATAAAAATGAGTATTCACTTACTCAAAATGGGAGGTTGGTAATACTAAAACCATTACTACCGTGGGAAGCAAGCTTGGATCAAGAGAGGATTGCCAAAGAGATCTAAAATGACAAAAATGGCATAGTCGAAAATTCAAGCATGAAAGAAGAGAAGAAAAAAGGCGAAAAAGAAAGAGGAGACAAAAAAGCCGATGAGAGAAAAGCCATAAATAAAGAAAGCAAAAAAGGCAAAGAGGAAGAAAATAAATTTGAGGAAAGGAAAAGAAACGAGGGAGAAGAGAGAAAAAAGAGTGGACTTGTGAGGAGATGATTTTGTTACTCTACAAAGATGTTTATTTTTCCACTAACGAACTAACAAATTCTCTTCCCATAAGTGTTACCTCTCTTTTGCAGGAATTTGAAGACATATTTCCAGAGGAATTACCTAAAGGAGTTCCCCCACTTAGGGGAATCGAGCATCAAATCGATTTCATCCCCGGAGCGACGATCCCAAACCGACCCGCATACCGAGCAAATCCAGAGGAAACCACGGAAATTCAAAGGCAAGTAGATGAGTTAGTAGAGAAAGGCCTAGTGAAGGAGAGTCTTAGCCCATGCTCGGTTCCGGTTATTTTGGTTCCAAAAAAGGATGGCACTTGGAGAATGTGCGTCGATTGTCGAGCGGTAAATAAAATTACGGTAAAGTATCGACACCCTATTCCTCGTCTTGATGATATGCTTGATGAACTGTATGGTGCATGTATGTTTTCCAAAATTGATTTAAAGAACGGATATTATCAAATTCGCTTGAAACAAGGAGATGAATGGAAAACAGCTTTTAAAACAAAATATGGTCTTTATGAATGGTTGGTTATGCCGTTTGGACTATCTAATGCATCGAGTACGTTTATGAGATTGATGAATCATGTTTTAAGGCAATTTCTTGGAAAATTTGTTGTGGTCTACTTTGATGATATTTTGGTATATAGTAAGTCACTTGACTAACATGTTAAGCATTTAAGATCCGTATTTAGTGTGTTAAAATCGAATCTATTGTATGCTAATCTTAAAAAGTGTACCTTTTGCATGGAATCGGTAGTTTTCCTCGGTTTTGTAGTCAGCTCAAAGGGAGTATCTTTGGATGAGGAAAAAGTAAGAGCAATCAAGGAATGGCCCACACCAAAGAATGCAAATGAGGTACGTAGCTTTCACGGCTTGGCTAGCTTTTATAGGAGATTTGTAAGAGACTTTAGCACTATTGCGGCACCTATGAATGAATTAGTTAAAAAGAATATTGCATTTAACTGGACCGAAGTACATGACAAAGCATTTAATTTGTTAAAAGAGAAACTAACTAATGCTCCCCTTCTAGTTTTACCAAATTTTGATAAAACATTTGAAATCGAATGTGACGCGTCGGGAAAGGGAATTGGAGGTGTTTTGATGCAGGAAATGAAGCCGATTGCTTACTTCAGTGAAAAGCTTAGTGGAGCGGCATTAAATTATCCAACATATGACAAGGAACTCTACGCTTTGGTAAGGACGTTACAAACATGGCAACACTACTTGTGGCCCAAGGAGTTTATTATTCATTCCGATCACGAGAGTTTGAAGCACCAAAAGTCACAAGGTAAATTTCACAAGAGGCACGCCAAGTGGATGGAATTCATCGAGACCTTTCCATATGTCATCCATTACAAAAAAGGTAAAGACAACGTAGTCGCTGATGCGTTGTTAAGGAGGTACATTTTAATCAATTCTCTACAATCTAAATTGTTAGGATTTGAATTTATTAAGGATTTGTATGAATCAGATATAGATTTTTGTCATGTATGGAGAGATTGTGAGAAAATTGCATGTGCTGATTATTATAGACATGATGGGTATTTATTTCGAAAGGATAAACTTTGTATACCTAAATGCTCATTACGTGAATTGCTTGTTAGAGAAACACATGGTGGAGGATTAATGGGACACTTTGGAATTGACAAAACTTTGAATGTCTTGATAGAACATTTCTTTTGGCAAAAAATGAAGCATGATGTTATAACTATTTGTGAAAGATGCATTGAATGTAGGAAGGCAAAGTCAAAGATCAAACCATATGGATTGTATAGTCCTTTACCCGTGCCCGAGCACCCTTGGACGAATATTTCCATGGACTTTGTGTTAGGTTTACCAAGAACACAAGGAGGTAAGGATAGTATTTTTGTGGTTGTGGATCGATTTAGTAAAATGTCACATTTTATAGCATGTTCTAAAACTAATGATGCTACACATATAGCGGATTTATTTTTTAAGGAAATTGTGCGTTTACATGGATTACCTAGAACAATTGTTAGTGATAGGGATGTGAAGTTTCTAAGTCACTTTTGGAGAATCTTATGGAATAAGCTAGGTACAAAATTGTTGTTTTCCACCGTGGCACACCCCCAAACGGATGGACAAACCGAGGTAGTGAATCGAACTTTATCTACTTTGTTGAGAGCAATAATTTCTAAGAATTTAAAACAATGGGAAAATTGCTTGCCACATGTTGAGTTCGCTTACAATAGAGTTGTTCATTCTACTACTTCTTACTCACCATTTGAAATTGTGTATGGCTTTAACCCTCTTACACCGCTTGATTTATTACCGTTACCTTCTAATGAATTGGTTGATTTAAATGGAAAAAGAAAAGCTGAATTCGTAAGAAAATTACACTCGAAGGTTAGAGAAAACATTATACAAAAGAACGAGCACTATGCGCGACAAGCCAACAAGAGTAGAAAAGAAATCATTTTTGAACCCGGAGATTGGGTTTGGGTCCATCTACGAAAGGAGAGATTTGCGGAGCGGAGAAAGAATAAATTACAACCACGAGGAGACGGTCCCTTCCAAGTGTTGGAACGCATCAATGACAATGCTTATAAGATTGACTTACCGAGCGAATATGGTAATGTAAGCGCTACATTTAATGTTAGTGACTTATCTTTGTTTGATGCAGATTCGAGGATGAATCTTTTCGAAGAGGGAGGGAATGATGTAGTCAAAGGGGCAACTAAGGACAATCAAGAAGCAATAAGGAGCCAATATCCATTGATGAACATAGGAGGACCAATGAGCCAAAACGAAGCCCAAAACGAAGCCCAAAACGAAGCCCAAAACGAAGCCCAAAACGAAGCCCAAAACGAAGCCCAAAACGAAGCCCAAAACGAAGCCCAAAACGAAGCCCAAAACGAAGCCCAAAACGAAGCCCAAAACGAAGCCCAAAACGAAGCCCAAAACGAAGCCCAAAACGAAGCCCAAAACGAAGCCCAAAACGAAGCCCAAAACGAAGCCCAAAACGAAGCCCAAAACGAAGCCCAAAACGAAGCCCAAAACGAAGCCCAAAACGAAGCCCAAAACGAAGCCCAAAACGAAGCCCAAAACGAAGCCCAAAACGAAGCCCAAAACGAAGCCCAAAACGAAGCCCAAAACGAAGCCCAAAACGAAGCCCAAAACGAAGCCCAAAACGAAGCCCAAAACGAAGCCCAAAACGAAGCCCAAAACGAAGCCCAAAACGAAGCCCAAAACGAAGCCCAAAACGAAGCCCAAAACGAAGCCCAAAACGAAGCCCAAAACGACGAAATCAAGAACAAAGAAAATAAACAAAAGACTACAAATTTTAATCAAAGACATCCAGAAAAGGAATCATCACAAAATGGGCAACGAGCCATAATATTACTAAGTGTTGATGAAGAAGCAAGGACTGGAAAAGAAGCCCAAAACGAAGCCCAAAACGAAGCCCAAAATGATGTCTCAAAAATAAAGACTTTCCACATGGTCACCCAACATGGCACTACTCTAGCCCAAGAGTTTTTAACTTCAAAGTTCTTACAAGTGCCACACCATTGGGCTAGACCCACAATTTGAATTAAACTCGAGACTCACGTTACTTAAACCTACGTTCTGCGGCCACCATCCACTTGCACCACTTTCCAATTTTCCTTCGCTTATTTTTAGAAACTTTTCTATTGTCTAATTAGGATATTTTGATTATTTCTAATTATGTTATTACCTTATTAGATTTACCCCTTTACCTATTTAAGGGAGGCTTGTAATAGATTTTAGACACTTTTTGAATGAATTGATTTTTATTAAGCTTTTGCTTTGAGGTGAGATCCTTATAATTCTCTTCTTGAGTTCTTGGATTAGAACTTGATCTTCTTCAAGTGTATTCTTGAAAAGATCGAACTTGATAGCTTAGGTTCAACCAACGAGTTTGGTTCGGGTCTAGCTACTTTTCTGATAACTTTGGTTCCATCGCTATCTATCGATTGGGGTCAAGTTCCTTCTTCTTATTCTTTCGAATCAATAAAGGCATTATTCCCTTTGAATTCCGTATTGCGTGTTGGGTCTAAGATCTCTAATATCTTAGGTTCATATCAGTTCACCTATGAGTCTAAAACTCAGTAAGAACATAACAAATATGCAGTGATGCAAAATGCTATGCATGCGGTTTTTAGAATACAGTGACAGAACATTACATTTCATTTCAGTGGCAGAGGGGTATAAGTGGGGCTTATAGGGGAACTGGCAAACAGTGGGTGCACTATCAGGGACAAACAGTAATACAGTACAGTACAGAAACAGATCTGGAGGTCAGTCCCCGTCCCGCACTTAACCAGTACATTTCAGTCAGATTTTATCTTGTTTAGTTTCAAACAGTGTACAGAAAACGGTTTTGCATGAACTTTCGGGAAAAACGTGTATGCATGATCGAGTACAGTTCTTCAACTTAAATAGCAGAGAACAACAATTAAAACAACAGAAACATAACAGGGAAACACAGAACATAACTCTAATCCTTCTACCCGAAAACACCCGACAGCAGAAATTCCTAGTACCTCCTTGATGTAGGGCCTTAAGGGCCAACCTACAGATATGAACTTACCTTTTTGCTGCGGTGTCAGAAGTCTTGAACGTCTCGGTTTCAGTAGTTTGTTCACGGAAGAAAACAGAAGAATGCAGGAGAAACAAAGTGTGAAACTTTGTTTCAATCGCCTGGAAGAGAGAAAACAGAGAAAGAAGAGAAGAAGCAGAGAAGTGAACTAAGGGTTTCACGTAGGAGGAAGAACTTAGCTTCTTCAACAAGTTGCCAGATGGCACTCAACCATTGGCAATCTCCCACCAACCTTAATTTTTCTCCAATTTACCCTTTCATGCATTCTAAACTTAGTGTTTAGTTAGTTACACATTAGTTAGGTTCTCCCCACACTAAATGCTCCAACATTTTACAATGAAATTGTTATCGTATTTATGGCAATTTAAATCCATACAATAATTCAACAGATTATTACACGGCCAAAATGCCGGGTGCTACAGGTACTGAACCCAAAAATGAGGACTTTGTGCCTCAATCTGATAAATAGGTGGTGGTGGCTCGAGCTCATGTGGGGTTGGTTGCTGCAATCTGACACAATTTTCTGTCCCGAGGTTTAAGTATTAGTCTTTAAAGTAAAGTTCATATTTGTAAACTCTTCGGAATTCTGGTGTGTTTATTTTAAAACTCTGTAGGAAATTCTTCTTGGAAATTTTACAATGTATAGGTTCTGATGGTTGAGCGTCAAACCTCTGTTGATAGTTTTATTTTGAAATATTATGTGGTTGATGCATTTAAAACCCTTGTATTTGACAGTTGAACTTAAGTTCTGAAATGTTCTGAGATTGTTTGGAATATTTTCTGTTAGTCTGTGCATGGATGATTTCCGGTTTTGGAGCTATCCATGCAGCCTGTTTTCTTAAATCTGTCAATTGTAATTTGTCATCTGCAAAGTATATTTCAAAATCTTGTTTTGAATCGGTATTGAAGGTCTGCAACCTTCATGCCTTCTGTTTTGTGTTCTTTGCCTATATGTTCTCCTATTAAAAATATTGTCAATTCTGCCTTGTCAACTTCCTCATCTTCCGATTTCATCCATCGGCAGATAGCGTTTTTGCTGGAAATGCATCGTCTGCCGCCTATCTACTAATTTTATCTATCGGTAGATAGTGCATTTACTTGTGTTTTTATTTCTGCCTGCTGCCCGTTTTTAAGACTTACATCCACCGGTACGTGTAAAAATCATGTCCACCGCTGCCCGATCTCTTTTAAAATCATGTCCACCGCTGCCCCTTTTAAATTATATCTACCGGCTGATGTCATCCTAGTCTTCCACCAGTATAATGCCTGTATCTTCCGGTTGACGTCATTCATCTTCCGGCTGACGTCATCCTAGTCTTCCGCCAGCATAATGCCTATATCTTCCGGTTGACGTCATTCATCTTCCGGCTGACGTCATTCTAGTCTTCCGCCAGTATAATGCCTGTATCTTCCGGTTGACGTCATTCATCTTCCGGCTGACGTCATCACCTCATCCGAATTTCTGTCTGCTGCCTGTATCTTCCACCTCACGTCACCCATCTTCCGGCTGACGTCACCGGCTCTTCCGCCCAGTTTTACTTAGCCTCTTCCGCTGAACACTGTTCATCTTTTGTTGTATATGAATTCACCGATAGCTTTAATCTTCCGCCTGACGTCATCCTTACTTCTGTTTTTGCCAATGCATCTTCCGCCTGACGTCAGCTCACATCTTCCGCCCGATTTAATTGTATCCACCGCCTTGGTTCATCTACATCCACCGTTTCCGGTTCATGGTCTTATTGAATGACATCCACCGTTCCGGTTTAATTTTCATCCACCGCCCAACAGTATTTTGTTTTGAAAAACTAAGTCTTCCGCCAATAATTTCTGTTTCCTGCTTCCATTTATAACTGTTATCCAGAATCTCTTTTTACTGTTTTCCCGTTTGATTTTGAATCCAGAGAACTTTCTCTCCCACTGTCAATGTTTTAAAAGTATAATGTTTCAAAAAAAATATAGTCACCGTTTTCCATTAACTGTCCCGGAGTGACGGCTTGGCTCTCGGACCCCGATCGGGTTCCGGTTTCGGGCTGTCACAGTTGTGGTATCAGAGAGACAAGGTTTTAAAACCGATTCTGTGAAATGTCTGACTGCGCAAACCGCCACGTGAGATCGCTCCACCAACTGTAAGTGTCTAATGTTCTGTAAAAAGTTTCTGTTTATTAAATTTAGTTATTTCGTATATAGGATTATTTTAGAAATGGTGAGAGGACATCAAGATGAAGCAAATGACAGCGCCAGAACCATTGATCGTTTAACTGAGCTGGTGGAGGTACAATCCCGAATGGTGGAACGCATGATGACCAGAGAAGATAACAGAAACAATAACCACGGAAATAACAATCATGGTAATGCTCCACGTGACTCTAGCGGGGAGAGATTCTGGCGACTCCAGCCACCTTCATTTGATGGATTATCTACAGACCCGACTTGTGCTGAAACATGGATTCGAGCGATGGAGAAAATGTTCAGTTATGCAGAAGTAGAAGACAACAAGAAGGTTAATTGCGCCACATTCTATCTCACCAAAAGTGCTGGATTTTGGTGGGACACGGTGCAGTCCACTACCGTGGCATTAAGCTGGGAAGGATTCACGAAAATCTTCTACAAGAAGTACTTTGACCAGGGAGTGAGGAAGGAAAAGTTGCTCGAATTCTCCCGGCTGCGACAATATGGGCCGATGGCCGAATATGTTCAGAAATTTGAGTCGTTATCCCGATATGCAACACACCTGGTGGCCACCGATGAGAATAAGGTACTCCAGTTCATTCAAGGGTTGAAGATGGACCTTTTGCGAGGAATTACAACTGGAGGGTTCGATGAGGCACCATATGTGAAGGTGGTGGCCAAGGCCTATCAGTTGGAGGCCTTAGAAATAAAGTCCTAGAGACAAAGAGATTCACCAAGAGGGATTATTCGAAACGTTCCTCAACAGCAACAGCAAAGGGGCCAAAATTTACAACCTCAACAGCAACAAAACAGGGGCATTAATGTGACGACCCGTCTTTCAACGCACTGATAAGGGACCACCCATTCTCCGCGGATCCTGGGGCTGACCTGGGCCGGAGGTGGGTAAAGCTTCGCGGATCCTGGGGCTGACCTGGGCCGGAGGGTTTCTCCGTTGAAGGAGGGGCCGTTACGAACCCACATCGCTTGGGGAAGTACATGGAAATGAAACATATGTAAGAGATCCCTCCCAAGATAGCAAGACGCGTTTGGGAGCTCAATTGACGACGGATCCCATAAGAACTCCGAAGTTAAGAGGGCTTCGGCGAGAGTAATTCCAGGTTGGGTGACCTTCCTGGAAGTGCTCTCGCCAAACAAAGCCGTGAGGGGAGGATATTGGGCTGCGGCCCAATCCCCAGAGCGGACAATATCTTGCTGGGAAAAGGGGTCGTTACAAATGGTATCAGAGCCTGTACCCAACCGGAAATGTGGCCAACGAGGACGTTGGGCCCCCGAGGGGGGGTGATTGTGACGACCCGTCTTTCAATGCACTGATAAGGGACCACCCATTCTCCGCGGATCCTGGGGCTGACCTGGGCCGGAGGTGGGTAAAGCTTCGCGGATCCTGGGGCTGACCTGGGCCGGAGGGTTTCTCCGTTGAAGGAGGGGCCGTTACGAACCCACATCGCTTGGGGAAGTACATGGAAATGAAACATATGTAAGAGATCCCTCCCAAGATAGCAAGACGCGTTTTGGAGCTCAATTGACGACGGATCCCATAAGAACTCCGAAGTTAAGAGGGCTTTGGCGAGAGTAATTCCAGGTTGGGTGACCTTCCGGGAAGTGCTCTCGCCAAATAAAGCCGTGAGGGGAGGATATTGGGCTGCGGCCCAATCCCCAGAGCGGAAAATATCTTGCTGGGAAAAGGGGTCGTTACAATTAAGAGGCCCAATGAAGCCATCCTTTATCAAGACAGAGAAAAGAGACCAATGGGGGCTCCTCAACTTTCAGTATGCCCGCGGTGCCAGAAGCCTCACAGAGGAGAATGCAGACTTGCTACTGGCTAATGTTTCCGATGTGGCAAAGGAGGCCATCTTGTTCGGGATTGCCCAATGCCCGACACCAGAATAGGTCAAGCCGTGCCGAGAGTGTTTGCAATGATGGAAGATGTTGATGATGCTGATCTGCACAAAGCAATTACAGGTACAATTATAATATGTGATGCACCTGCTTATACCTTGTGGGACACGGGGGCCACACACTCGTTCGTGGCCCTAGACTTCGTTGTTAGACAGAAGTTTTGTAGTACGTCGTCAGATCAGCCCTACAGCATTATGCTACCGTCCGGAGAGTTTATGCACTCCGAGCAGGTGGTACGGGGTGATATAGTGTCAGTAGGAAACCAGAAGTTGTACGCCAACCTTATCGTCATCGGTATGAAAGGGTACGATGTCATTCTGGGGATGGACTGGCTGTTTAGACATCATGCCACCATCAACTGTAGGTCCAGGCTAGTGTCATTTAAACGCCCGAATGAAATAGAATTCTCTTATCAGGCAGTACCGAAGAAACACTGTATACCTGTTATATCTTCCCTGAAAGCTCAACGGCTAATGAGGTCAGGATGCATCGGATTTCTTGCCCACGTAGTAGATGTTCAAAGGCAAAGTGAGTTTGGACTTCAAAATATTCCGGTAGTCCGAGACTTCTCAGAGGTTTTCATAGATGACCTACCGGGATTGCCACCTGATCGCGAAATTGAGTTTGAAATTGACGTATATCCAGGTGCGGAACCAGTATCGAAGAATTCGTACCGTATGGCACCAATTGAGCTGAAGGAATTGAAGGCTCAGCTGAAAGAGTTGGTGGACAAGGGTTTTGTGCGCCCCAGTTTCTCTCCGTGGGGTGCTCCCGTCTTGTTTGTCAAGAAGAAGGATGGATCCCTACGGATGTGTATTGACTACCGTGAGTTGAACAAGTTGACGATCAAGAATAAGTACCCGTTGCCGAGAATCGACGATTTATTTGACTTGCGCTCCGGTTATTACCAGTTGAAGGTCAGAGCTGACGATATTCCAAAGACCGCCTTCAGAACCCGTGACTGGCATTACGAGTTCTTAGTGATGTCGTTCGGGTTAACTAATGCTCCGGCAGCATTTATGGACCTGATGAACAGGATATTCCAAGATGTCTTGGACAAATTTGTAATCGTTTTCATCGACGACATCTTGGTCTACTCCAAGAGTGTGGCCGAGCATGAGAAACACTTGGCTATGGTACTGTCAATCCTAAAGCAGCATCAATTATATGCCAAGCTATCAAAGTGCGAATTCTGGTTAAGTAGGATTAACTTCCTTGGCCATGTGGTGTCTGCAGACGGAGTTTCGGTGGATCCGGCCAAGATTCAGGCCGTGAAAGATTGGCCAAAATCGAGGAATGCCAGCGAAGTACGAAGCTTCATCGGACTAGCTGGTTATTACAGGAAGTTCATTAAAGACTTCTCGGTGATAGCAAAACCTATGACCAGCTTAACAAAGAAGGACATCAAGTTCAGGTGGTCTGAAGCATGTGAGGTGAGCTTTCAGACACTCAAGCAAAAATTAACCACGGCTTCTCTATTAGTATTGCCAACTGAAGACGGAAAATTCAGCGTATACTGTGATGTATCCAAGATTGGTCTGGGATGTGTATTAATGCAAGAAGAGAAAGTAGTGGCATACGCATCCCGACAATTAAAAAACCACGAGCAAAGCTACCCTACTCATGACCTCGAGTTAGCGGCGGTTGTATTTGCGCTGAAGGTATGGAGACACCACTTGTATGGCCAATCATGTGAGGTGTTTTCTGATCACAAGAGCCTGAAGTACATCTTTACTCAGAAGGAGTTGAATATGAGGCAAAGACGGTGGTTAGAATTCGTGAAAGATTACGATGTTGAGATTAAATACCACCCGGGGAAAGCCATTGCGGTAGCCGATGCGTTGAGCAAGTTACCTATGGCCTCTTCCGATTTCAGTTATTCGGGAGATGGTATTCTGAAGTTCCGAGATAGATGGTATGTTCCAAAGGATGAAGAGCTACGGAAGCCCATCTTGTCGGAAGCCCACTCATCTTCTTTCTCTGTGCATCCTGGAGGCACAAAGATGTATCAGGACTTGAAACTTCACTTCTGGTGGCCGAATATGAAGAATGAAGTGGCCAAGTATGTGGAGTCTTGTATGATATGCCAACAGGTCAAAGCTGAACATCAATGACCAAGTGGAACACTTCAACATCTTCCGATTCCCGAATGGAAGTGGGAGAACATCACAATGGACTTTGTTGTTGGCCTTCCAATGACAGCTAAGGGCCATAATAGCATTTGGGTCATAGTGGACAGATTGACGAAGTCGGCCATTTTCTACCGGTGAAGACGACGTACTCCATGGATCAGTACGCAGAATTGTACATTAACGAGATTATCAAGCTACATGGCATTCCTGTGTCGATCGTCTCAGACCGTGATCCCAGATTCACTTCCAGGTTTTGGAAAAGTTTGTAGAACTCTTTGGGTACAAAGTTGGATTTCAGCACGGCATTTCATCCGCAGACTGATGGACAATCTGAGAGAACAATCCAAATACTGGAGGATATGCTAAGGTCATGCGTACTGGAACTTCATGCTCCTTGGAGTAGATATTTGTCACTCGTGGAGTTTGCTTACAACAATAGCTACCAGGCTACAATTGGCATGGCTCCTTATGAAGCTCTTTACGGCAGGAAGTGTAGATCCCCATTGTGGTGGGATGATGTTGGGGAAACCGAGCTTATCGGCCCCGAAATACTACAGCAAATGTCTGGGGTAATAGCTGCAATCAAGCAAAGAATCCAAGCTGCACAGAGTCAACAGAAAAGCTATGCAGACCACCGGAGAAGAGATTTAGAGTTTGCTGAGGGTGATGAAGTGTTTTTGAAGGTGTCACCTTTCAAAGGCGTGATGAGATTTGGCAAGAAAGGGAAGTTAAGCCCAAGGTTTGTTGGGCCTTTTCCCATTTTGAAGAGAATTGGGAACATGGCCTACAGACTACAGTTACCAGCGTCAATGGATGGAGTTCACAATGTTTTTCATGTTTCGATGCTGAGAAAATGTGTACGAGATCCAACTCAGATAGTGAAACAGGTGGACTTCGATATCATGCCGACGCTGACATACGAAGAGAGGCCCATACAGATCCTGGATACCTTAGTCAAAGTATTGCGAAACAAAGTGGTTCCACTGGTAAAAGTGCTATGACGCAACCACAATGTGGAGGAGGCCACGTGGGAAAGACAAGCGGATGTTAGAGCACAGTATCCAGACCTATTCGCCTAGGCAAATTTGGGGACAAAATTTCTGTTAAGGTGGGTGGAATGTAACACCCGGCACTTTGGCCGTGTAATAATCTGTTGAATTATTGTATGGATTTAAATTGCCATAAATACAATAACAATTTCATTGTAAACTTTTGGAGCATTTAGTGACGGGAGAACCAAACTAATGTGTAACTAACTAAACACTAAATTTAAAATGCATGGAAGGGTAAATTGGAGAAAAATTAAGGTTGGTGGGAGATTGCCAATGGTTGAGTGACATCTGGCGACTTCATCAAGAAGCTAAGTTCTTCCTCCTACGTGAAACCCTTAGTTCACTTCTCTGCTTCTTCTCTTCTTTCTCTGTTTTCTCTCTTCCTGGCGATTGAAACAAAGTTCCACACTTTGTTTCTCCTGCATTCTTCTTTTTTCTTCCGTGAAGGTAATTCCCGTCGACAGTTAACAAGTTTAACTATACTGTTTATTGGTTTTGAGAAGTTTAGGGTTAATAACTGTATAAGCATGTTTTAGGTTCATAAACCACTGAAATCGAGACGTTCAAGACTTATGCACACGCAGCTTAACC